>JBBPMR010000535.1:470-18746 GCA_038090415.1 Rossbeevera mucosa | reverse complement strand
ATCAGCTGCAGAGGAATGCGCATGGATTTAGCAGACTGAGATACTATTACAGGGGCACACGTAGCACTAGGAGATTCTTGTGTTGAATGAGGTCTCTGATTCAAAAATCCTTTTTGACACAAGAGAAGTGGACTCTCCCAATGGTTTCTTTGTCATCACTTTCTATTTCCTCCAGCTTGGGAGTTTCTTCTTTAACACGTTGCACCTTTCTCTTAGATTGAGTGGGGGGCATAAAGTTGGGGCAAGTGGACGATGCATGCCCAGGTTTTCGGCAGTGGAAGCAGAGATTCTTCTCGATGCAACATTTGCGTTCTTCAGGGGTAAGCTTCCCAACTTTGATCGCATCAACGTCCATAGCATTTGGATCATGGGCGGGAGTGGAAGAAGAGGACTGCTGAAAGGAAGTGACGTTTCAGAGGGGGTGGTGCGAGCAGGAGATCACAAGGTTGGCGGTATCCCACTGGGACTGGTATTGAGTGGCACATTTGTACCAGTCGTTAATGGTGGTGGGGACTGTGTCCATGGAATAGATTCGGCGAGTAAGAGCAGGTGGGATGCCTGCTCCGAAGTAGGAGATCAGGACGTTAGGGTTGACGATTTGGGCTTGCGCAACATTGTTGCGGAATGAGGCAATGTATTTGGTGAGCGAGGGTTCGAAGGGTCCTCCCTTCTTTTTCTGAGTCATCCACTTGGTGGAGAGCTAGGCGATGGCGTTGTTAACGGTATCGTGGTGCTTCAAGGTGGCCTGGAATAGTTTCAAGAACTCCTTGAACGTCCCAATGGTGACATCTCCATTAGTGTTGATAGAGTTTTGTTGGTAGGTTTGGGCCCAAGTAGCGGCAGACCCCTTGGTCATGAATGAGAGAGCAAAGGTGACTTTCTTTGCATCAGTGTTGTATACTTCCTTGTTAACCTCCAGATAGAAGGTAACCAAAGAAAGCCAGGGCATGGCTTTGGTATAAGAGCCATCAAAGTGTTCGGAGGAGGTGATACGAAGCTCAGTGGGTTTGAACATGGGGGGTGGTGGTTGGATAGGAGTGGGGCTAGAAGGAGTGGGGTTGGGGGGTAGGAAAAGAGCGGTTCGTAGGTGGAGGGACAAGGACAGCGTTTGATCCTCGTCTTCGGGAGAAGGGATGAGGATGTCAGGCTCCGAAGGGTTTTCTTTGAGGCTGGAGTGGACAGAGGGTTCAGGCGAAGTTTCAACGGGGTATGGGACAGAGGGTTGCTGCCTCAAGCAACGTGGGTCAGGATTTCTAGGTGGTCAAGAAATGATGGTGGTTCACAGCAATGGTGACCATTTGGGAAAGCTAGATCTTTTGTTACGCTTGGTCCAGGTAGGAACAAGCATAGCCTCTGTGACACAAGGTCAAGAATGCTACCGAAGATTGGCAGCCACAGACAAGGATATCAAAGAGATCAAGTGTCTCGATGATAGATGAAGGACGAGGGATGTCGCTTCAAGGTGGTGACTGCAGATGTCAGGCTATCGATTGTAGTGGCGACTGTAACTCAATCAAGTGAAGAGTTACTTAGTCAAGCGTCCAGTCAAGAGTAGGACAAAGACTCAGAGGAATCCACACAAAGGGTGGTGAGGAAGTGGGCTAGATTGCAAGAGGGAGACGAGGTACAAGGTAGTACAGAGGAATACAAAGGAGATCTAGCTTAGGGAATATGGAAGGTATGGACGGGTTTATATAGAATCTGAGGGAAGAAGATGACTAAGCAAAAGGAACACCATGGAACATGGTGGAAGAAGATGAATAATGCATAGCATTATGATAAGTAAGCAAATGGAATGTCATAGAATGGAATGGAAGGGAATACATAATGCGCAGCATCGGAGATGAGTCATAACAACTGCAGATGAGTTATGGTGAGTCAGAATGACTGCGGATGAGTCATAATGACTGTGGCTATGAGTCATGGTGACTGCGGATGAGTCAGGATGAGTCAGAGTGACTGTGGATGAGTTAGAATGAGTCATGATGACAGATGTGGATAAATAAGCAGTCTAGAGCTCAGGGCACAGGGTAAAACCCAAAGGGGAATGAGGGTGTTGCCAGAGTGAAGGGGAGACACCGGAGATGCTTAGGAACGCAGGGAAAAGCGAGGGGAGTGGGCAGGGTAGCCCTGGTGAGGCTCAAGCATAGGGACTTGGTGGTCCGAAGTGAGAGCCGAAAAGAAAAGAAAAGATGGGTTGTAACAGCCACAATCCATTATGGAGGAGAGATCCATCGGGTTTATCCACACCCAAGTGTGCTTGAGAGATTTTATCAAATAAGGGGTCGTCGGAAGTTTCCAAAGTCCTCTTCATACTACTTCGGGCATCTACCCTATTGATTCTTTATGGTGGAATCATTACCATGTCTTTGTTGTCTCCCTCGATACCAACTGCTAATTCTGCTCTTCTAGAGAGTGCATCAGCCTTCTCCATTGAGGTACCAGGTTTATTGATTAACTGGTAATTGAATCTTGTTAAATAAAGTGCCCATCTCGCTTGTCTTCACAAGAGGTCTTGGGACTTCATAAAATATTGGAGGTTTTTATGGTCTGTCCAGATCTCAAATTGGTGTCTAGCACCTTCCAGGTAATGTTTCCAGGACTCCAAAGAAGGGATGATGGCTAGCATCTCTTTATCCGCTATGGAATAGTTTCATTGTTCGGCAGTTATTTTGTGCAACATAAATGTGACAGGGTGCCATTTTCCATCCTTCAAGGTGGATAACATGCCTCCTACAGCAAAGTCAGATGCATCACACTCCACACGATACTCTGATTCGTGATCCAAGTATGCCAGTACTGGTGCCAAAATAAAAGTGCTTTTGATCTGGTCAAAAGCATCCTGTTGACTTATACTCCAAGTCCAGGGTTGATCCTTTTTAGTCAGCTCATGCAGTGGTGCTGCCATTGAACTGTATTCTTTAATAAATCTCCAGTAATAGTTGGCCAGCCCTAGGAAGCTTCTAACTCCTTTTACATTAACTAGGGGCTGCCACTCTGTAACGCCCTGAACTTTCTTCATATCCATAGATATCCCTTCAGTTGACACTATTATGCCCAGCATTTCCACCGAAGTTTGCTTGAAGAAGCACTTTTCTGGTTTCATGAATAAATCATGTTTTCTTAGGCATGCCAGCACTTCCCGAACGATTTTTCTGTGTTCCCATATGTCTCCAGTTTTTGTAAATATCATGAGATCGTCGATGTATACTATGACCACATCGGGCATGTTGGCGAAGATCTCATTCATCATCTGTTGAAACGTGGCAGGCAAATTGCACTTCCCAAAGAACATTACTAATGGTTCGAATGCACTCCTGTGACAAACGAATGCTTCCTTCCACTCATCCCCTTCCTTGATCCGGATGTTATTATAGCCCCATCTCAGATCCATCTTCGTAAATAACTTAGCCCTTTTTAGCTTATCTATAAGCTGGGAAATCAAAGGCAAGGGATAGTTGTTTTTCACTGTTCCCTCATTAAGGTAACAATAGTCCATTACCATCCTCTTCTTTCCATCTTTCTTGGGGATAAAGAACACCAGCGAAGTTTGTGGGGACTTCGAGGGACGAATATATCCCTTGCTTAATTGTTCATTCACAAATGCTGAGACCTCCTCTTGTTCCTGAACAGAAGTGGGAATGATCCTACCCTTCTTTGGCACAAAATCGGGTTTGAGATCTATAGCATAATCCCATGGTTTACGCTTGGGCATTCTTTTGCTTGCCTTTTTCGAAAAGACATCGAGATAATCGTGGCACCATTCAGGTACCAACTTAAAAGCCTCTTCAGGCTCCAGGGGTTTTTCTGCCAGATCTATCTTATCTGGTTTCATAATTTTCTGGATAAGGTATCTGTTTTCTTCCTCGTTGTTCCAATGTGCCTGTAGTACTCAGCACTCTGTAGGGCATCGGTTCAACTGAACTTTGCCATGTTCCCAATCGATCATGGGGTTGTGATGGACCAACCAGTTGTGTCCCAGGATCATCTGGTTCTTGCCCAAGTTTGTCACATCTACCACCATCCTTTCCATGTGGTCTTTGTATCTGATGGTGACCTCTGCTTCGTAATGAATACTGCCTGCAGCATTTTTCGATCCATCTACATTGTAAACGAAAATATCTCAGCTCTTTCTTCTGAGCTGGATGTTATTTTTGTTGGCCCATTTCAGGTCCATAAATGTGCCATTGGCTCCACTGTCCAAAAGGGCAATTGCTTCTCTCTTTTTGTCTTTTTGTTTAATTTCAATTTTTAGAGTGAGTTCCTTATCAGGGTTGATAGTCCTGACTCAGCAATCCTCTGGGCTAGGATCCTCGTTTTCTAATGTGATCACGGAATTAAGTACCACTTGCTGGTGGCCACACTCTCCTGAGAATGCCGTGTCAGATGATTCAGGTAGGCTACCACATCGCGAATCTTCTAAGGTATTCCAATCTATGAAATTGTCCAGTATGTAAGTGCTATCTACAGCCATTCTAGCTAACTGTCACATATCATAAACAGGTTTTTTATTTTTTTCCTTTTCTTCTATCGTAATGCTATGTATTATTGGTGTTTCATCTACTACTACAAAATCTGAAAGAGAAATAGAAGAAGAAAATGGGCTAGCACTATTTTGGCATCGAGCCCTCAAATCTGAAGCAAAAGAACTGTCTACTCCTAACCTACTATTTTTTGTGTTTTCAGGTAAACTACTGCCCAGTGAATTTACCTTTATTCTTTTCCCTGGTCCATCGCTGCCTTTACGATCCGAGCTATCCAAGCATCGAGATTCTCTTCTTTCTCCTTTTCTTTGTTTGTTTCTGTGGTTGTCTCCATGGCATTGATTTTTTTGGCACACTTGGCATGGTGTCCACCATTGACAAACTTGCATTTGTCACATTGATTCTTCTTGGGAGATCGACACTCCCTTACTTGATGACCCTTCTTGCTACAGTTGTAACATCCAGCAGGGCCTTTGCCAGAGCCAGTGGTGATGCTGTCTATATCCATAGTGTTATGATCCTTCTTTTCTTTTCTTTTTGGCTCTCACTTCGGACCACCAAGTCCCTATGCTTGAGCCTCACCAGGGCTACCCTGACCACTCCCCTCGCTTGGCCCCTGCGCTCCTAAGCATCTCTGGTGTTTCCCCTTCAATTTGGCAACACCCTCATTCTCCTTTGGGTTCTACCCTGCACCCTGAGCTCTAGACTGCTTATTCATCCGCATCCATCATCATGACTCATTCTGACTCATTCACAGTCACTCTGACTCATCCTGACTCATCTGCAGTTGCTATGACTCATCTCCGATGCTGCGCATTACGTGTCCCCTTCCATTCTGTTCTATGACATTCCATTTGCTTACTTATCACAATGCTGCACATTACTCATGCTGACTCATTTCTTTGTAACCATTACTCATCTGCAGTCATTCTGACTCATCTTCTGTACTGCGGATTACTCATCTTCCTTCCACCATGTTCCATGGTGTTCCATCAGCTTTGTCATCTTCATTTCCCTTGTACTATATAAATCCGTTCGTACTGTCCGTATTCCCTAAGCTAGATCTCCTCTGATTTCCTCTGTACTTCTTGTACTTGTTCCCCCTTGCAATCTAGCCCATTTCTTGCCACCCTCTGTGTGGATCTCTGCGAGTCTTCGTCCTACTCTTGACTGGACGCTTGACTAGTAACTCTTCACTTGATTGAGTTGCAGTCGCTGCTACAATTGATAGCTTGACACCTGCAGTCGCCACCTCAAAGCGACACCCCTTGCCCTTTGTCTATCATCGAGATTCTTGATCTCCTTGATATCCTCGTCTGTGGCTGCCTTCCCTCGGTAGCATCCCTGACTTGTCTTTACAGAGGCTATGCTCGTTCCTACCAGGACCAAGCGTAACACATAGCGTCAGAGTCCCTTTCCCTTTTTGAGCTCCAAGGGGTGGAAACTTTCATTCGAGCCTTGAAGGACTCAATAGACTCAGCATACTGCTGAATAACAGTGATATGGGCAGGCACCGTCTTCTGCCTTGCTTTGTCCAAAAATATAGGCTTCATTACTTCAGCCTTTACTTGTTGCTCAAGGAGGGCAATCTCCATAGCATCCCCACACATGGCTTGATCGTAATTTGCAATCCACCTGGTCAAGAAGGTTTGAGTATGTTACGTTTCATTGTTTTCTTGTTCTTTTCTTGCTTGTTTTCACTACGGACTACCAAGCCCTGCGTTCAAACCACGCACCGGCCATTTCTTTCTTCTATGATGACATAATACCCTTAACCCATCTACCTTAGTCATCATTTCCCACATTACTCATCTTCTTTAGTCATCACGACTCATCGATGCTGCGCATTACTCATCATGACTCGTCTTGGCTGCGCATTACTCATCGATGCTGCACATTACTCACCATGACTCACTATGACATCACCCACAGTCATTATGACTCATCTTGCTGCGCATCTTGACTCATCCTGCTGCGCATTATGACTCATCTTCATTTCCCTGTACTATATAAACCCTTCTGTATCACCTGTATTCCCCAAGCTAGATCTCCTTTGTACCTTCATACTCTCGTCAATCTAGCCCACTTTATCCCTTCCCTTCACTGGGTGAACCCTCTGCGTGTCTTCGTCCTACACTTGACTGGACGCTAAGACTTGTGACACTTCACTTGATCGTGTTCACAGTCGTCTCTACTATCGATAGAACGACAGCTGCGACTGCCACTCCCACGGCGGTACTCCTCGACCTCTCCTCTCGTCTCCCTTCGCTCCACAAAGGCTACGCTCGACTCTACCCGGGCCAAGCGTAACAGAGTACGTTCTTTATACCCTTGTTTCATTGACATTAACCGTCATATGGCTAAGTCCTTCTCATTTCCCATGGTGAAACATTGTCAAAGATGTGCTTCGATCTTGTCTATGGTGGGCCATGTGTAGCCCTCGCTTTTAGTTTTCTTGAGCTCATTTCGCACCCAAGCCCCTGCTCCATTCTCATCTTTTTCTTTAGTTGACCCGATCCGGACCAACATGGCATATGTTCTGTGTTCATCTTTCGGGTATGCTTCCTGATTCATTTTGAGGTAGACCTCCATCTTTGTCCACCATTCTTCAAATCATCCATATGACCCATTAAAGTTTCCCAGGTCAGGGACGATGGTGACCTTTTTATTTACTGTGGTCGAGACGGTTTCTTTAGCAACATCCTGGCAAGCCTCCTCAGCTTGAATCTTCGTGGCATCAGCACAGTCTTCAGCTCTTTCCAGTCGGTCCTTCAATGTGCGATTCTTCACCACAACGTCGTTTAGCTTTGCATTGAGCTGCTGAACTAACTGCAGCAGTTCTTCCAGAGTCACCATCTAGATCAATTATTTCTTGTGGCGGTAGAGGGGGGTGTGTGATGTCGAATTCGGCTACTGCTTCGTAACTGTGTCTTTCATATGTTTTGGTTATGGGAGGTCCATTGCCAACTAGTGATTTCCTGAATGTATTTTGGAGCCAATAAGGCCAACTGTCTAGATCTTGGAGATTGCTTAATCTGACAGATTCTTCGATTTCGGCTGGAATCCACTGAGGTTTAGGGGGAATAAACTTTTCTGGTTCAGTGCTAAAATTACTACACACGAATTCTACTATATCCTCTTGGAAATCCAGTTTTGCTTTCTTAATTCAGTGATACTCACTAAGAGACCAACAACGAATTCTTCACTTGGGTGATACTCACGAAGAGACCAACCACCAAATGGGTATACCTAAAAAAAAAAAAAAAAGATCCACATGTGAGTCAAGAGAGTCAAGAGAGTCGAACGGAACCAGAATGCCTGGCTACGGCACAGATTTAGCTCTGTAAGGCTGCAAGTCTTATGGAAGAAGCTCGTTATTCCACTGAGCTCGATATCAGGTCTCAGTTCCACAGTAGCCTCTCATCCTACTGATCTGCGTGTAGTGCACTGTCATGGGTCCTAACGGTCCCAGCAACTTTATTCTTATTTACACGAAAAGGGAATCTGTACTGAATAAATTCAATACCATCAATTCAATCACGGCAAACAACTGTATATGCAGCAGTGGGGAGCTGGTTGCTTTCCAGTGAGAGTAACCTGCTCAAGGGTTTCCTTTTAGCCTCTGGTAGTATGAGTGGTTCCCCTTAACTCTGGGGTCCGAGTGTACACAGCGGGTAGAAAGAACTAGTCTTGTTCTAATGAAGGTGACCTTTGACAGAATGTCTGGGCACTGTACTCGAACTCAACTTAGGGAAGAAAGATGTTGGCAAAGTATATCCAACAAGAACAAGACTGGCTTGTTCTGTTGCTGCATTCAAGTATATATACTACCATACATGCTGTGTCCATGAGGATGAAGGCTATACTACATGCTACTACAATGAGGCAAGGCTATGCTTACCATGATGCAAAAGTGAGGCAAGGCTATGCGGAATGGAAAAGAAGCATGCCTTACTGTATACAGGTGTTAGTCTAGATTGTGATGTCATAGTGACATCATATTACGTAATGCTGTGAGATAAGATAAGAGATACAGGACTGAGTGCTTGTACTATATTTAGGGTGCTCTGAACTTGTACAAAAAGAAAGAAAAGAAATAGGCACTATAGGTGCTTAGTTGAAAAGCTAGTGACGACTACTGTGTTTGCAACAGACCTCATCTTGTTCTGCAGAACCTAGTGGGATCATTCTACCATTTTTTTGGTATGAAATTGGGTTTCAAATCTATTGTGTGGTCTCAAGTTTTATGTTCAGGGAGGTGTTCAGAAACTTTCTCCAAAAAGATATCTATATAATCTCTGTAGCATTCTGGGACTAGATTAAAAGTGTCTTCTGATTTTAGGTCAGGTAGAGTAAACTTTTCACTATGCCTGCTGTTACAAACCTCGTTCTTTAACCTAGCTTTCAAGCGCTCGTCTTATCTTATCTTATCTAAGCGCGTGTCTATCTTATCTCGCATCTTAGCGCTCGATCTTATCTTATCGTGTCACGTGACTCGAGTCCAGACCACTATGACATCATACCTCATGGTTAGCACATGTTAAAAGCATGGTAACCTCATGTTGTAGTTCTAGACTCTCATTCTCACAGTTGTGTGAACACTTAGTACATACATAGTAGTTTATCTCACAGTATGTCATTGCTTACTGAGCACCTGCCCTAAAGTATGCCTCATGGCTGCCGCATGTAAAGTAGTATATATACAATGCCAGTCCAGCCAGACTCCTCAGTCTGTTCTGGTTGATTTCTGACCTAAAGCAGAGTCCCTTCCTTGTCCTAGTATTATTGGTGGTGACCTAGTACCTTAACTGTATAGTTTTGGTCGTTGCCAACACCTGCTGGCTATGTATTCTTTTTCTCTATCATCCATCCTACCACCATATATGGTTTTCAAGACTTTGCATGACATAGGACATCTGTCCATACATACATACCCTAGGGTCCAATTAATAGAGGGATTGTGGTCCCTTAACCATGTGTAGCCGAGAATCATTTGATTTCAGCCAAGATTGGTAACATCGGTGGTTATTCGTTCACGATGTCCCTGGTAGTGTATAATAAGATTACAAATATAGGCTATGCCACCAGTGGAGTTAATGGTCCCATCCACATTGTAGACAGGTACCACATTTTTCAAAGGGATAAGAGGAATGCAGTTTTTCTTTGCCCATTCCTTATCGATAAATATTCCATTAGTACCGCTATCCAGTAGGGCATTTACTGTAATGTTTTGGTCTTTTTGGATTATATTGATTTTTAGAATTATTTCCCTAAGTGGCTTGAGTGTGTGCACTTTTTGATCAGTTGGGTTCTGAAAGGATTTTTTTTTTTCTTTATAAGCAGAATTAAGCATCACTTCTCAGTGACTGCACTCCTTCAAGATCACTGCTTCAGTTATGTTATCTGGTAGGCTACTACATTGAGATAACAGAGAAGAAATAGGAGTATCTAATATTACATGAGAATCAAGGGTGTTAAAACTATTCTTACAGGGTAACAAAAATGAGTTTGTACTAGCACTATCTAGGCATCAAGTGCGTAAGGGAACAGAGGTAAAAGAAATATTGTCCATTTGGGATGAGGGGGCCTTACCCAATAAGGTCTTCATTCAGCTTTTTTCAACATCATTTCTGAAGGGACACTGCCCAAGCGCTAGTGGAGCACTCGAGTAGCTAAGCTAAGCTCGTAGTAAAGGGAAATACTCGTGGGGACTCGGAGGAGGATTCCCAAGGGCCAAGTAAGCAGCTACGCTTAAGTCATAAGGAAGAAGAGGTATCCAAGGGACGACCCAAGAGAACTGAACTGAGGTTCAGGACTCGGGGGTGTCATATATTTATACTCTACTATACAGTGCATGGACCATGTAAACTAACCTGCCCTATACTACATGTGTACGCCATGAGGACTATAGGCTGTGCGGCATGCCTGATGCGTGAGGCGAAGGCTGTAGCCATGACGCTGTACTATAACTATAAAGGGAATGTATGAGGATGTTGTGAGGCAGAGTCTAGACCATGACATCATAGATAAATGGAAATGAAAGACATGCGGTGACCATGCATTGGTCTAGACCGTGATGTCATAGATACGTAAAAATAAGGGACCTAGACCTGATGTGAAGTGCGTGATAACATGAAGGGGTAGTGAGGGTCTAGTCCAGGGGCGATGACGCTTATGTAAGCTGGGTGTCAAAGGGCTAAGCGCCAGGGGTGCGCATCTAACAGGGCGCCTAAAGGAAATGTAACACATAATAAGTACTTGGTATACAAGGACGAAATGGAGGGAACTTAGGTGGGTGCTAAGATGAGCGCTTATGACTTAGAGACTTAGGGGAGCATTGTCAGATTCACAACAATTTCCATATCACAGAAATAGGCCCTAGCAGCTTCTAAGTCCATACCCTGCACTGCCTTCTGCCAGGAAGGCACTGGGGGCTTTAAGAACAGGTTGTTTGTTGACATGGTTGTCTCCACAACACGGGCCTTCTTTCCAAATTTAGAGCATTGTTTGTGGTGTTTTCCACATGAGAACCCACATTCCGAGCAATGAGTAGATGCCACTTTGCAGTCATGTGCCCTGTGACCATCTTTTCTGCAATTAAAGCATTCTATTGCATTAATCTCCTTTGTTGCAGCTGCAGCTGCTGTGAACGATTTGGATCTCCCTCCATATGCAGAAGGTTCTTCCCAAGCATGATGTACTGCATCAACTTCCATGGCATTGGGATCGCACCAATGGGAGTTGGATTGATTAAAATGAGTCTCAAAGGACTCGATTGCATTGGCATACTTCTGGATGGTGCTGATGTAGTCACCCAGAGTTGCAGGTTGTTTGTTCTGCATGAACATATGGTGGATTTGATGTTCTGCCTAACTCCTTGTTCAAGAAGTGTGATTCCCATGGTGGGATCGCATCCTGCTTGGTTGTAAAGCACTAACCACTGTGTTAAGAACACTTGTGTGCACTCATTCTTGCCTTGTTTCTTGGCAATGAGTCTCCTTATGGCAATATCTTTTTCATTTCCTATCCAGAAATGATCAGATAAGGTTTTTTCAAGCGCCATGCTTGTTGGGAATGAGGCTAATGGTAGTCAGTATTTTTTTATTTCATTTCAGACCCATGCACTGGCTCTATTTTTATCCTTATCTTCTGATTCAACCCCAATGTGAGAGAGTACTGTCAAAGTTCAATTCTTGGTGAAAGTGAATAGCTCCTGGTTGTCTTCTTGGAAGACGAGCATCTTTGTCCACCATTTGTCAAACTTTTGGTAAGATCCATCATAGAGCCCTGGATCTGGGATAATCTCTGCTTTTTTGCCTTTGTAGGTGTTCAGAGCGTCTAAGAAGGGGGCGAGGTCCAGTTGGTTGTGGGCCTCTTGGGTGCAGAGTTTGGCTGTGTCGGCTCTTTGTTCTGCCCTTATTAGGCTGGTCTGCATCTGAATTAGAAGTTCCTGCATTGACTCCATTTGGCGCTCTAGAGTGCTCGATCTTGAACCTGAGGCTTAGATGGTCAGAGTGGAGGAGCAGCTTTGAGATGAGGGTTCATTGAGTATCCGTACATCTGGGTTGAGGATGGCGAATTCTATTTTACTTTTGTAGAGGGAGGAGTGATCAGTGAGAATGGAGATATGGCCTGGTTCAAATGTAAAACAAAGAAATTCCTGTTGTAACCAAAATGGCCACTCTCCTTAATATTTGATGGAGATATCAGAGGTTATGTCATTAGGGTTGTATTTGTCCTCAACGATAGGGAGACGTGGAATGGGAAGAGTAGAGCAGACTGCCAGATAGCAGTTATCAGATAAGTGTTGATAATCTATTTTGATCAAAGTGATTCTCATGAAGAGACCAACGATTTGATCACTTATATCTTGTTGACAAGGGGGATCTCACAAAGAGTCCTTCTCAACTCATCCTATTACTGTAAAAGCAATAGCAGTGTGCATGAGCACTGCATGCGTGTTGATAGGTAGAGTTGGGGAACTGGGGATGCCTGGCTATGGCACAGATTTAGGTCTGTAACCCTGTGAATCTTATAGAAGAAATTGTGATTCTGTCGTTTGCATGGTATCGACTCTGCTGTGCTGACCCACTTTGCACCAAGGGGGCAATCCTTATTTACTAGTGGTCAGAAGGGTCCTCTTGATTGAGGTCTATCCTGACAATACAAACTAGCAATATGCCGGACAAGCATATAGACAGCAGTGGGAACCTAGTTGCTTTCTAGGGACAGTAACCTGGTCAAGGGTTCTCTTTAGTCTTGATGCGATAGATCTCCCTTAAGTCTGGGATCCAACAATGTCACAGCAATGAGAGGAAGAGGGACATGTGTTGGAAAAATTTCCAAATATAGGTAGATTGTGATGATATGTGGTCATCAACAAAAAGACGTGAGGAAAGAGTCTGTTCTTATGTTGGCAACACCAAAACCAAGATGGCTTCAGTCACCTCAAAGACAAGACAAAGACAAAGGGGAACTGTTTGGGTGGGAAATCAACTAGAACAGACTAAGGAGTCTGGCTGCACTGGCATTGTATATATACTAAATTACATGAGGTTACAAGAAGGCTGGTTTAGGGCCAGTACTTACTGATGCTATGACATACCATGTGACTATGTACTATATGTTACGACTGGCTCGGATAGGGTCAGTCGTAGACTCGATGGGTACTAGGGCTGAGGTTTGGGAGTCCTAAGGTAGACACCTGGGATGACGAAGGACGAGGGAGTCTGAAGGGAAAGGCCTAAAGATGACTAAGGACTAGAGGTGCTTAGTGAGCTTCACCATGAAGCGAAACACAAAGACTGGGCTGAGGAGTCCGAAGGGGGATGTCTAAGGACGACGAAGGATTTTGGGTTTAAAGAGCACATGCTCAGAGGGATGGAGGATTGGCTTAGGAGCAAATGGATTCAAGGGAGAATCGAGTAGCTCTGGCTTAAGGTTACAGGGTGGGGTGTCTAAGGATTAAGTACTAAAGAGATGGAACATCATGGAAGGGAATGTGTCATCCGCAGTATGGATGAGTCATAGAAGCTGTGGATGAGTAATTTGTATAGTAAGCAAGTGACAAAGCGAAATGAGTAAGCATGAGTCAGGAGGGTTGGCAATCCGCAGTTAAGGATGAGTCACGAAGACTGCAAATGACTAGAGTACAATGAGTAATAAGATCGATAGACAATTGATAAGAGAAAGGCATAGTGGTAAGCATTGACAAAGAGAGAGAGGAAAAGAGAAAGGAAAAGTGTAGGGGCAAGTCATAACATTACCCCCCTTGTAGGCTTTCGTTCTCCTGAACAAAGCAGTCAGAAATCGCCGCAGCGATCCCCAGTCATGTTAGACTCAGTGACTTCATCATAGAAGTCATCTCCGTAATCGCTGATGTCGTCTCGAGGGTCATGTCGAGGAGGGATGGGGAGGGGGTGATTGGATGACCTGGAAGACCGTCTGGATCCTCTGGAACGATGGGAGGAAGAGGAAGAGGAGGAGGGGGAGATGCGAGGGGCTCACCTGTGGAGGGGACAACTCCTTTGGATGTGGCCTGGTTGCCTTCGAAGGCAGAAGGGGCATTGGTAGTATGGGCAATCAACTTGAAAGTGCCCTAGTCGTCAACACTGGAAGCAGGTGGAGGGGAAGAGGGGGTGTCCTTGGGGAAGAGGGCAACTTCCGGTGGTTTGTTGTTGGTCCACCTCGACGCTGTCCACAGTGACAGGTTCTTCGACATTGGAAGAGGGGGGAGAAGGAGGGGGGGACTTGGGGTCGAGGAAGGCGGTGTTGATTCCTTCATATTCACTAGGTTCCGAAGGGGGAATGGATTCGGAGCAGTGGAGAGCCTCGATTTCGGCAGGGTCGAGCGGGGAGGAGGATGCTGAAGGGGTGGAAGGTACCTCGAGGAGGCCAGTTGGAGAGACCGCTTCAACCTCTGCAGGGAAGGAGAAGGGGGGGAGCTCGGGCAAGGGGGAGGAGGGGACCGAGGGCTAGGTGGCCATTTCAGCCAGAAATCGATCTATGTCGTCAACGAATTCCATCATACCTAGCTGATGCATGGCAGAGAGGAGTTGTTCCTCAATGGCTCGGTGGGAGGCGGAGACCTGGGATGCCAGGAAGGCCTGGCTGCCCTCAGAAGAGGAGAGCATGGCGTTGACGATAGGTAGGAGGCGGGAAGAGTGGATGAAGGCAAGGTAAAGCGAGTTGAGGGGGGAGTCAATGTCCACATGGGCAGAGATGGGGTGGTGCATCCTGGAGTCCTGAAGATAGGCCCTGAGGCGTTGAATGGAGGAGGAGGAGGGTTTGTCATCACGGAGGCGAAAGGCATAGGTGGGGACATCCACTGCTAGGACAGGACGAGCAGAGGAGGGAACGAAAGGGGAAGACTTGGGGCCCCATTGAAAGGGGGTATCGTCGGTTATGGGGGTGGGAAGAGGAGAGCCAAGTCCCATCAGGCTTGGACTATCTGACAGAGGAGCATCGTTTCTAGAAAGATCTGGGGGAGGACTCGAAGCAGGAAGCGAAAGTGGAGGGGTTGTAGGAAGAATGGAAGACTCGGTAGAAGGGGAAGGAGCGGAGACATAGAACATAGTAGGTTTTGGTGGTGCAAAGAAAGAGGTTTAGAGGGGGAAAACGGAGGGATGGAGTTTCTTATAGACAAGGAGAGCAGACCTGGCATGTTTTAATTCCCGCTCAGGGATCCAGGTGTCCTCTTCCACAGTATACCCTTTCCATTGGATTAGGAACGTGCGGTTCCTAGCAGAGCCTCTGTGGCATATGATCCGCAGTATTTCATACTCTTCTTCGCCTTCTACTAGGTCCAGGGGTGGAGCTGGGAAGTTCTGACCATGGATGGAGTTTTCACGATAGGGCGATAAGAGCGAAGCATGAAACACGTTGTGGATGCTCCACGTTTTAGGAAGGCGCAGTTGGTAGGTGAGGGGGGATAGGACCTGAACAATGGTAAAGGGTCCTTCTTGTTTTGGGGCGAATTTGGGGGAGGTGAGGGAACGTTTCAGGTTCTTGGCTTCCAGCCAAACCTTATCTCCTTTAGTGAAGGGTTTGAATCCTCTGCCATGGCGAGCTTTCATGACCTGTCTAGCAAGCTCATGAGCAGCTAAGGCTTCATCTCGAGCAGCAGTAAGGGACTTTAGGCAAGTTTCTACAGCAGGGAGGTTGGTTTCGGTGAGGATGGTGGGGAGGGGACGGGGATCAAAGCCCATCATGAGAAAGAAGGGGGATTTGCCGGTGACCGAATGAGGGCGATGATTGTGGGCGAATTCTGCATGGGTGATCCAATCAGCCCAAGTGACAGGGTTATCACCGCAGAAGATTCAAAGATAAGTCTCGACTTCTTGATTGACCCACTCTGTTTCTCCATCAGTTTGAGGGTGATAGGTGGTGGAAAGGGAGAGGTCATATCCAAGGACTTTTCCTAGTTCTTTGGCGAAGGAGGAGGCAAATTGAGGGCCGCAATTAGAGATGATTTTGTCATACAGGCCGAAGCATTTGTACACTTTATGGAAAAAGAGGGAGGCAATACCCTCAGCAGTGACGGTTTTCTTGGTTGGGCAAAGTATCACCCCCTTTGTAAGGCCATGGTCTACCATGACCAACAAGGAGTCAAAACCAGAGGAGGAAGGGAGGTCGGTGATAAGATTGCAGGAGACCTGTTGGAAGGGGCGGAAGAGGACGATTTGATGGGGGCAAGGGGGGGGAAGGTAGGATGGGTGTTTGCTTTGCATTGTTGGCAGGCAGAGCAACCCTCGACGTACTTGCAAACGAATTCAGCAAGGCCAGGCCACCAGTACTCAGCAGAGACAAGTTGGTGAGTTTTAAGGTAGCCAGGGTGGCCAGCAGAGGGGTGGTCATGGGCATGAGAGACAATGTCCTTTCGAAGAGAGGCAGTGGGGAGGTAAACACGATTTTGGTAGGTAAGAATGCCATCTGAGTACTTTCAGTCAGAGAGACAAGAACGGAAGGCAGGGGGAGTGGTTTCCTTGAGACTTTGGAGAGCATTCTGGATGAGGGAGTCATTGCCAGCAGACGAGGCAATTTTATTGTGGAGGGCAACATCAAAAGCTTGGACAAAGAGGTTGGGGGGAAGCAGAGTGACAGCTTCATTGTCCTTTGGAAGGAGGGACAGCTGGTCAGGACATTGAGAGAGAGCATCGGGGCCTGCAAGGAGTTTTCCAGGGACATGAATCATGTGAAGATCAAAGTCTGTGAGGTCAAGGAGCCAGTGGGCTTGTCGATGATTAAGGTTTTGGAGGGAGCGGAAGTATGTGAGGTTTTTGTGGTCTGTAAAGACCTGGGTGGGGAAGGGGGAACCTCGAAGATAGTGTTTCCATGCTTGCAATGCATGAATAACCGCGAGGAGTTCGCGATCGTAAATGTCATAGTTGCGTTCTGCAGGAATGAAGGACTGGGAGAGGTAAGAGCAAGGATGCCAATCTTCATTCGAGTCGGTTTGGAGGAGGATGGTGCTGGTAGCATCTCGAGAGGCATCAGTGGCGATGGCAAAAGGAGCAGAGAGGTCGGGGAGGCGAAGAATGGGTTTTGAGAGGAAGGAGGCCTTCAGAGATTCAAAGGCAGATTGACAGGCAGGGGTCCAGTTCCAAGGTGTGTTCTTCTTGGTCAGGTTAATGAGAGGGCAAGCGATGTCAGAGTAATGGTCTATGAAGCATCGATAGAAGTTGGCAAAGCCAAGGAACGATCGGACATCTTTGACCTTGGAGGGGGCAGGCCAGGAGGTGATTCCATCCAGTTTGACCGGGTCCATTGCTAGGGTACCAGGACGGACAATCATCCCAAGGAATTCCACTTCCTTGGTGGCAAACTTGCACTTCTCGAGGCGAATGTGGAGGTCGAGTTCCTGCATACACTGGAGAATTCATCGGGTGTGCTCAGTGTGGAAGGCATCATTGGGGGAGAAGATAAGGAGGTTGTCAATGTAGATAACCAGCCATCCTTCGGCGATCATATTCCGGAAGGAGTTGTTCATGAAGCGTTGGAAGGTGGAAGGGGAGTTGTTTATTCCGAAGAACATGACAGTGGGTTCATAGAGTCTTTTGTGGGTGATGAAGGCACCCTTTCATTGGTCTCCCTCTTTGATTCAGACGTTGTTATACCCCCATCAAACGTCGAACTTGGTGAAGACTTTAGCTTCTTTGAGCTTGTCGACCAGATTAGAAATTAGAGGTAGGGGATAGGCGTCTCGAGGGGTATGGGAGTTTAGATAGTGATAGTCTTGGCAGGGGCGGAGTTTTCCATCCTTTTTGACAAAGAAGAAGGAGAATGCTTGGGGGGACTTGGAAGGTCGAATCTTTCCACTTAGGAGGTTTTCTTCGAGGAAAGACTCAGTGGCTTTTTGTTCATCAGGGGAGAGAGGGTAGAGTTTCCTGATCTTGGGAATAAAGGTTTCGTCGAGATTGATGGTGTGGTCATAGGGTCTAGGAGGAGGGAGTTGGGAAGAGGCTTCTTCAGAGAAGACAGATTCGAATTCAGAGTACTTGGAGGGGAGGGAGATCTTGGGCTTAGACTTTTCTGCTTCCATGGCAAGATTGGTGGAGGTGGTGAGGTGAGCAATGAGGGTGGATCCCTAGGGAATGAACCTAGATCCACATCGCATGATGTGGTTCATTACGTGGTTTTCTGTGGCTCTCCAGAGGTATTGGTCCTCGGTTTCAAACTCGAGGTAGTCATAGAGTCTTTTATCGTGGATTGCGTGAACGTTGACATGTCTGGGAAGTTTTTTGGGGGGGGGGGGGGGGGGAGGTGTCTTGGGGGAGGGAGGGGGGGGGGATTG
>JBBPMR010000534.1:0-18784 GCA_038090415.1 Rossbeevera mucosa | reverse complement strand
CGGGTTAAGGGTATTATGTCATCACAGAAGAAAAGAAATGGCCTAAGTGTGGTTTGAACGCAGAGACTCTGTAGTCCGTAGTGAAAACAAGCGAGAAAGGAAGTGAAAATAAACCGATCGTAACATTACCCCCCTGTTACGTCCAAGCTACCCAGCAAAGGACTAAAAGTCGCTGTAGGAGGGACCTGGGGATCCGGTGACGTTAGCGTAGGCAGTGTCGTCCCAGACGTCGTTGTCGACAAGAGTATCGTCCTCAGACGGGGAGCGACGTCGACGAGGAGGAGGAACGGGACGGATCCGATTGGATCAGCGGGATTGGTTAGAGCGGGAAGACCGAGAGGATTGGGGAGAGGAAGCCGGAGATGAAGCGGGGGATGGAATACCTGGAGGGCGACGTAACAGGCATCGTCCCTGATTATGACCAGGTCGCCAACGTAGGCAAATGGCGCATTGATAAAACATACAGTCGTTACGCCGGTGTCCGAGGCGGTGGCAGTGGAAGCATGCTTCATGGTACCGAGGGTGTGACTGAGTGAGTGGGGTTTGTCCATGGTTACCAGTCCAATGGGCTTCTGCATGGTCAAGGAAATTGATCTCTTCAGATCTGAGTGGGGACGATGATGCGGACGGTGTATCCGGAGAGGGGATTCGCTGCTGACGGCTAAGTTCCAGGAGGTAACGATCTAGATCCTGTAAAAATTCTCCCATCCCTAATTGATAGAGGGCAACAGAGAGGGCGCCTCAAAGTTCGTTCCGAATGGTGGATAGGAGGGAGCCTATAAAGCCGACGTGTGCTTGCGTAGTGACGTGAGACGCAATAGGAGTTAGGCGTTCAGCTTGGAGGTAGGCGCGATAAAGGGCATAGAGTGGAGAGCCCACGTCCAGATAGGCTGTGATGGAGGTGGCGAGATGGGAATTAGTGATGAATTGATTCATGAGGCGGATATACTCTTTGTCTGGGAAGTCGTCACGGAGGCGGCTGGCATAAAGGGGAACGTCGACAGAGAGGATGGGTATAGGGAGACGTGTGGACGGTGTGGTAGCGAGGGAGACAGGGGGTAGGTCTTCTTGGGCGTACCATCCAGAAGCGGAGTGGTCACCCCAACTGGCGTCAGCAGTGGTGGAAGTAGTATCTAAGGGCGAAGAAGAAGAGACGGGTGAAGAAACAGAAGATGGAGTGGAAGAGGTAAATTCGATGGCCATGGTAAAAGACTAAGTTTAGGAAGATTTTGGGCGACGTTGTTTTTTTGTTGGTGGAGAAGATGGGGGTGAGGAAGAAAGAGGGAAAGCAAGAGGGTGAAGGTTTTTATAGTTCGTAAGTAGGGATTTGGCATGCCGCAACTCCGATTCGGCAATCCACGAGTCTTCTTCAGCAGAGTATCCTTTCCATTGGATCAGGAACATGCGGCGAGATGGGGTTCCGCGGTGGCGTAAGATTCGTTCGATTTCGTATTCCTCTTCTCCTTCTACAAGTTCCGAGGGTGGCGCAGGGAAGTTTTTCCCATGGATAGGGTTCTCTCGGTAAGGGGTGAGAAGGGACGCGTGGAACGTGTCGTGGATTTTCCATGTTTTGGGGAGGCGCAACTTGTACGTGATCGGCGATAGGACTTTCGTGATGGTAAAAGGGCCTTCTCGTTTCGGGGCAAATTTGTTATGAGTCATATTTCGGCGTAAATTCCTGGCCTCTAGCCAAACTTTATCTCCGAGAGCAAAGGGAATGAATCGTCTATTGGATTGAGAGGCCATCACTTGTCTGGCGAGTTCGTGGGAAGCAAGGGCTTCATCACGAGCCGCAGTGAGGTTTTTGAGACGAGTTTCAACGGTGGGGATGTTGGTTTCAGCGATGACAGAAGGAAGGGCACGAGGTTCGAAGCCGAGGATCAGGGAGAAAGGGGATTTATTGGTAACGGAATGAGGGCGGTGATTATGTGCGAATTCAGCGTGGGAGATTAGGTCGGACCATGAGGTAGGGTTGCTTCCACAGAAGATCCGAAGGTACGTTTCTACTTCTTGGTTCACACGTTCCGTCTCTCCATCAGATTGGGGGTGATAGGCAGTGGATAAGGAAAGATCGTATCCCAAGAGTCGTCCGAGTTCTTGAGCGAAGGCGGAGGCGAATTGTGGTCCGCGGTCTGAGATAATCTTGTCGTAGAGTCCGAAGTGTGTGTATACTTTGTGGAAAAAGAGGGATGCTACGCCCTCGGCGGTGATCGTTTTCTTAGTGGGGCAGAGAATTACCCCCTTACTAAGACTGTGGTCGACCACGACCAAAAGAGAATCGAAACCGGAAGAGGCAGGAAGGTCCGTGATGAGGTCACAGAAGACTTGTTGGAAAGGGCGGGAGCAGGCGGATTTGATAGGGGAGAGCGGAGGGATGGTGGGATGTGTATTCACTTTGTTTTGTTGGCACAAGGCACAACCTTCGACGTATTTGCGAACGTATTGGGCAAGGCCAGGCCATCAGAATTCAGCGGCGACAAGTTGGCGAGTCTTCAGATAGACTGGGTGACTGGCGGAGAGATGATCATGACAACGCTCCAAAATGGAGCGGCGGAGGGAATCAACAGGGGGAACGTAGACACGGTCCTTGTACATGAGGACGCTGGAGGAGAACTGCCAATCAGAAAGGCGAGACCGAAATGCAGGGGGCACTTTCCCATCCAGTGCCTGGAGGGCCTGCAGAACGAGGGGATCGTCTTTTGAGGAGGAGGCAATAACTTCGTTCAACGAGGAGTCAAGGAGGCGAACAAAGAGGGAGTTGGGGAGAAGGACAGTGTTATCATTGTCAGGGGTATCGGGGCAGAGATCGGAGTGGCGAGATAGGGCATCAGGACCAGCAAGGAGTTTACCCGCGATGTGGACGATTTTAAGGTCAAAGTCCGAAAGGTCAAGGAGCCAGCGAGCTTGTCGACGGTTTAAGTGCTGTGCTTGGCGGAAGTAGGTAAGGTTTTTATGGTCCGTGAAGACTTGGACCAGGAATGGGGAGCCATGGAGGTAATGTCTCCAAGTTTTGAGGGCGCGGATGATGGCGAGGAGTTCTCGGTCGTAGATATTGTAGTTGCGTTCGGCGGGGGAGAATGTCTGTGATAGGTAGGAGCAAGGGTGCCAATCACCGTTGGAGTTGGTTTGAAGAAGGATGGCCCCGGTAGTGTATTTAGACGCGTCGGTGGCAATGGCAAAGGGGGCGGAAAGGTCGGGGAGTCGTAGGATGGGTCTCGAGAGGAATAGTTGCTTTAGAGATTGAAAAGCTTGTTCGCAGGCAGGTGTCCACGACCAGGCAAGGTTCTTTTTGGTAAGGTCGAGGAGGGGGCGAGCGACAGTTGAATAGTCCGGAATGAACCGGCAGTAGAAGTTGGCGAAGCCAAGGAAGGAGCGTACTTCTTTGACTTTGGTGGGCACTGGCCAGGAGGCGATTCCGTCGAGTTTAACGGGGTCCATAGCGATCTGTCTGGGTTGGACGATCATGCCCAGGTATTCAACCTCTTTCGTGGTGAAATTACACTTAGAGAGGCAAAGACGTAGATCAAGTTCTTGCATCCGTTGGAGGACGCGCTTGGTTTGTTCGGTATGGGTGGCGTTGTCGGGGGAAAAGATCAGGAGGTCGTCCATATAGATGATCAACCATCCTTCGGCGATCATATCGCGGAAAGAATCGTTCATGAACCTTTGGAACGTGGCAGGGGAGTTGCATAGTCCGAAGAACATGACAGTCGGTTCATATAGTCCCTTGTGGGTAATAAAGGCGGCTTTCCACTGGTGGCCGTCTTTGATGCGGACGTTGTTGTATCCCCAGCGGACATCGAACTTAGTGAAGACCTTGGCGTCCTTGAGTTTGTCGACGAGGTCGGAGATGAGGGGGAGTGGATAAGTGTCATGAACGGTGTGTTCGTTGACATATCGATAATCTTGACATGGACGGAGTTTGCCATCCTTCTTTTTGACGAAGAAGAATGGGGAGGCTTGGGGAGAGTTTGAGGGCCGGATTTTCCCCAAACGAAGGTTTTCTTCGAGGAAATCGTCAGTGGCTTTACGCTCGTCCGGCGATAAGGGGTAGAGTTTTCCGATCTTAGGGACAAAGGATTCGTTGAGGTTGATCTCATGATCGTAGGGACGTGAGGGGGGAACATGATCGGTAGAATCTTCAGAGAAGACTGAGGCGTAGGCTTGGTATTCTTCGGGAAGGACAGGGGTTGGTTTTGCCTTTTCGGCGGCGGCAGTGAGTTCGGTGGAGGAGGTGATTTTCCTGCACAACGGGGAGCCGAGAGGGGCGAAACGACAAACTCCACGAATGACTTGGTTGATGGTTCTGTTCTCCTTAGCTCGAAGGATGTAGTCATGGGGGTCGCTGTAGTCCATATAGGATTGGAGACGATCTTGAGCATTGGGAGTGACATTCGTGTGTCGTGGTGGTTTAAATGGGGTGAGGGAAGGGGGGCGGAAACATGAGTCATGTCGGTGGGAATCAGCGACATAGGTGGTGTATAGGTCCTTTGACTGGTCACAGGATTCGTCGATGGAGAGCGTTTGGGCTTTCCAATCGATGACGGGGTTTGTAGAGCGAAGCCAAGGGAGGCCAAGGATGAGATTTTCCTTGCCACAAGACATGACGTGAAAGAGAACTTTTTGAGAGACTCCTTCGGTGTTTACGTAGAGGGTACTGGTGTAGCGGATTTCGCCATTCTTGTTTGTTGATTGATCGACGTTTCATATCAGGATAGGGACGTCGAGCTTGGTGGTGGGGAGTCGGTGTTTTCGTATGAACATCCAGTCAATGCAGGAGATGTCTGCACCGCTGTCTATGAGGGCGCGGGTGTCAACGACTTTCATGGTGTGCGAGGGTACCACAAGCTGCAGGGGAATTCGCATAGATTTAGCAGATTGTGATACTAATACAGGGGCACACGTAGCACTAGGAGATCCTTGCGTTGATCGAGGTCTCCTTTTCAAAAATCCCACTTGGTAGCGGGAGTGAAGCGGACTCTTCCAACCGTTTCTTCATCATCGTCGCTTTCTACTTCTTCCAGCCTAGGTAGGTCTTCTTCGACACGCTGGACCTTCTTTTTGGAAGGTTGAGACGCGAAGTTAGGGCAAGCAGCATTGGTATGTCCGGGTTTCCGGCAGCGGAAGCAGAGGCCTTTCTCGATGCAACGTTTGTGTTCTTCCGGGGTAAGCTTTCCTACTTTGACGGCATCTACATCCATGGCATTAGGGTCACGAGTGGGGGTGGAGGAGGTTTGCTGGAAGGAGGTGACGTTTCTGAGGGGGTTGTGTGATCAGGAGATGACGAGATTCGCGGTGTCCCACTGGGACTGGTATTGAGTGGCACGTTTGTACCAGTCATCGATGGTGGTGGGGACAGTATCCATAGAGTAGATACGGCGAGTGAGAGCGGGAGGGATTCCTGCTCCGAAGTACGAGATCAAGACGTTTGGGTCGGTGATCTGGGCTTGTGCGACATTGTTTCGGAAAGAAGCGATGTATTCGGTGAGGGAGGGTTCGAAGGGTCCTCCCTTTTTCTTCTGAACCATCCGCTTGGTGGATAGCCAGGCGATGGCGTTGTTGACGGTGTCGTGGTGTTTGAAAGCAGCTTGGAAAAGTTTCAGGAAATCTTTGAAGGTTCCGATGGTGACGTCTCCATCCTCATCAATGGAGTTTTGTCGGTAAGTCTGGGCCCAGGTAGCGGCGGATCCCTTGGTCATAAAGGAGAGGGCGAAGGTGACCTTCTTCGCATCAGTGTTGTATACTTCCTTGTTAACTTCCAGATAGAAAGTGACCGAAGAGAGCCAGGGTAAGGCTTTGGTATAAGAGCCATCGAAATGTTCGGGGGGGGCGATGCGGAGTTCGGTTGGTTTGGACATGGGGGGTGATGGTTGGACGGGAGTGGGGCTAGGAGGAGTGGGGTCGGGAGGTAGGGAGAGGGCGGTTCGTAAGTGGAGGGAAAGGGACAACGTTTGATCCTCGTCTTCGGGAGAAGGGATGAGGATGTCAGGCTCCGAAGGGTTTTCTTCGAGGCTGGAGTGGACCGAGGGTTCCGGTGAAGTCTCAACGGGGTATGGAGCGGAGGGTTGCCACCTTAAGTGACGTGGGTCAGGGTTTCTAGGTGGTCGAGAAATGGTGGCGGTTCACAGCGATGGTGACCGTTAGGAGAAGCTAGATCTTTTGTTATGCTTGGCCCGGGTAGGGACGAGCGCAGCCTTTGTGAGGCGAAGGTATACGAGGAGTGGAAGATGAAGGATACCGCTGTGTGAATGGCAGTCACGGCTGTCATTCTATCGATTGTAGAGACGACTGTGAACACAATTAAGAGAAGTGTCACAAGTCTTAGCGTCCAGTCAAGTGTAGGATGAAGACACGCAGAGGGTTCACCCGGTGAAGGGAAGGATCAAGGTGGGCTAGATTGACGAGAGTATGAAGGTACAAAGGAGATCTAGCTTGGGGAATACGGACGGTATAGAAGGGTTTATATAAGTACAGAGAAATGAAGATGACTAATCGGATGGAACACCATGGAATACGGTGGAATGGAATGAGTAATCCGCAGTAAAGAAGATGAGTCAGAAATGCTGCGGATTAGTAATGGTTACAGATAAGCATGAGTCATCGTGACTGCGGATGTGTCAGCGTGAGTCATGGATGACGAGGCGAGAGTGAGTCATGAAGGAAGTGATGACTAAGTAGATGGGCTAAGGGTATTATGTCATCACAGAAGAAAAGAAAATGGCCTAAGCATGGTTTGAACGCAGAGACTCTGTAGTCCGTAGTGAAAACAAGCGAGAAGGAAAAAGAAAATGGACCAATCGTAACATTACCCCTCCGTTATGTCCAAGCTACCCAGCAAGGACTAGAAATCTCTGTAGGAGGGGCCCGGGGATCCGGTGACATTAGCATAGGCCGTGTCGTCCCAGACGTCGTTGTCGACCAGAGTGTCGTCTTCGGATGGGGAGTGACGTCGGCAAGGAGGAGGGACGGGACGGATCCGATTAGATCGACGAGAACGGTTAGAGCGTGATGACTGAGCGGATTGGGGAGAGGAAGCCGGAGAAGAAGCGGGGGATGGGATACCTGGGGGACGGCGTAAAGGGCAACGTCCTTGATTATGACCAGGTCGCCAATGCAGACAAATGGCGCATTGATAAAACATACAATTGTTACGTCGATGTCCAAGGCGGTGGCAGTGGAAACATGCTTCATGGTACCGAGGGTGTGACTGAGTGAGTGAAGTCTGTCCATGGTTACCAGTCCAATGGGCTTCAGCACGGTCTAGGAAATCGACTTCTTCGGATCCGAGCGGGGATGATGATGCGGACGGTGTGTCCGGTGATGGGATACGCTGCTGTCGGCTAAGTTCTAGGAGGTAGCGGTCCAAGTCCTGTAAAAATTCCCCCATGCCTAACTGATAGAGGGCTACGGAGAGAGCGCCTCGAAGTTCGTTCCGAATAGTGGATAGGAGGGAGCCTATGAAGCCAATGTGGGCTTGTGTCGTGACGTGGGACGCAATAGGGGTGAGGCGTTCAGCTTGGAGGTAGGCGCGATAAAGGGCATAGAGTGGAGAGCCAACGTCCAGATAGGCTGTAATGGAGGTGGAGAGATGGGAGTTGGTGATGAATTGATTCATGAGGCGGATATATTCCTCATCTGGAAAGTTGTCACGGAGGCGGTTGGCGTAAAGGGGAACGTCGACAGAGAGGATGGGTATGGGGAGACGTGTGGACGGTGTGGTAGCAAGGGAGACAGGGGGTAGTTCTTCTTGGGCGTACCATCCGGAAGCAGAATGGTCACCCCAACCGGCGTCAGCAGTGGTAGAAGTAGTATCTAAGGGCGAAGAAGAAGAGATGGGTGAAGAGACAGAAGATGGAGTGGAAGAGGTAAATTCGATGGCCATAGTGAATAACAAGTTTTGTAAAGGTTAAGTGCGACGTTGTGGTTTTTTTATCGGGGAAGATGGGTGTAAGGGAGAGAGAGGAAAAGCGAGGGGTGGAGTTTTTTATAATTTTCGAGGAGGAGTTTCGCATGCCGCAACTCCGATTCGGCAATCCACGAATCTTCTTCGGCGGAGTACCCTTTCCATCGGATCAGGAACATGCGGCGCGACGGGGTTCCGCGATGGCGTAAGATCCGTTCTATTTCGTATTCTTCCTCACCTTCTATAAGTTCCGAGGGTGGTGCAGGGAAGTTTTTCCCATGGATAGGGTTCTCGTGGTAAGGGGTGAGAAGGGAAGCATGAAACGTGTCGTGAATTTTCCACATTTTGGGGAGGCGCAGTTTGTATGTGATCGGCGATAGGACTTTTGTGATGGTAAAGGGGCCTTCTCGTTTCGGGGCGAATTTGTTATGAGTCATGTTTCGGCGTAAGTTCCTGGCTTCGAGCCAAACTTTATCTCTGAGGGTAAAGGGGATGAAGCATCTGTTGGATCGAGAGGCCATTACTTGTCTGGCGAGCTCGTGGGAAGCCAGAGCTTTGTCACGGGCAGCAGTGAGGTTCTTGAGACGAGCTTCAACTGCGGGGATGTTGGTCTCAGCGATGACGGAAGGAAGGGCACGAGGTTCAAAGCCGAGGATTAAGGAGAATGGGGATTTATTGGTAACGGAATGAGGGCGGTGATTATGTGCGAATTCAGCGTGGGAGATCAGGTCGGACCACGAGGTAGGATTGCTCCCACAGAAGATCCGAAGATATGTTTCCACTTCTTGGTTCACATGTTCCGTTTCTCCATCGGATTGGAGGTGATAGGCGGTGGATAAGGAAAGGTCGTAACCCAAGAGCCGTCCCAGTTCTCGAGCAAAGGAGGAAGCGAATTGTGGTCCGCGATCGGAGATAATCTTATCATAGAGTCCGAAGCATGTGTATACTTTGTGGAAAAAGAGGGATGCTATGCCCTCGGCGGTGATCGTCTTTTTAGTGGGGCAGAGAATTACCCCCTTACTAAGCCCGTGGTTGACCACGACCAATAGAGAGTCGAAACCGGAAGAGGCAGGAAGGTCCGTGATGAGGTCGCAGGAGACCTGTTGGAAGGGGCGGGAGCAGGAGGACTTGATAGGGGAGAGCGGAGGAACGGTGGGATGTGTATTCGCTTTATTTTGCTGGCACAAGGCACAACCCTCGACGTATTTATGAACGTATTGGGCGAGACCAGGCCACCAGAATTCAGCGGCGACAAGCTGGCGAGTTTTCAGATAGCCCGGGTGACCGGCGGAGAGATGATCATGACAACGTTCCAGAATAGAGCGGCGGAGGGAATCGACAGGGGGAATGTAGACTCGATCCTTGTATGTGAGAACGCCGGAGGTGAACTGCCAATCAGAAAGGCGAGACCGAAATGCAGGGGGTACCTTCCTGTCCAGTGCTTGGAGGGCTTGCAAAACGAGGGGATCGTCTTTCGAGGAGGAGGCAATGACTTCGTTCAGCGAGGAGTCAAGGAGGTGAACAAAGAGAGAGTCGGGGAGAAGGACTGTGTTATCATTGTCAGGGGTATCGGGACAGAGATTGGAGTGGCGAGAAAGGGCATCCGGGCCAGCAAGGAGTTTACCCGCAACGTGGACGATTTTAAGGTCAAAGTCCGAAAGGTCAAGGAGCCAGCGAGCTTGGCGCCGGTTTAAGTGTTGTGCTTGGCGGAAGTAGGTAAGGTTTTTATGGTCCGTGAAGACTTGGACCGGGAAAGGGGAACCATAGAGGTAATGTCTCCAAGTTTTGAGGGCGCGGATAATGGCGAGGAGTTCTCAATCATAGATATCGTAGTTCCGCTCGGCGGGGGAGAATGTCTGGGATAAGTAGGAGCAAGGGTGCCAATCACCATTTGAATCGGTTTGAAGGAGGATGGCTCCGGTAGCATACTTGGACGCGTTGGTAGCGATGGCAAAAGGGGCGGAGAGGTCGGGAAGTCGTAGAACAGGCTTCGAGAGGAATAATTGTTTTAGAAATTGGAAAGCTTGTTCACAGGCAGGTGTCCACGACCAGGCAAGGTTCTTCTTGGTGAGGTCGAGGAGGGGGCGAGCGACGGTTGAGTAGTCCAGAATGAACCGGCGGTAGAAGTTGGCGAAGCCAAGGAAGGAGCGTACTTCTTTGACTTTGGTGGGTACTGGCCAAGAGGCGATTCTGTCGAGTTTGACAGGATCCATAGCGATCTGTCCGGGTTGGACGATCATACCCAGGTATTCAACCTCTTTAGTGGCAAAATTACACTTTGAGAGGCGAAGACGTAGGTCGAGTTCTTGCATCCGTTGAAGGACGCGCTTGGTTCATTCGGTATGAGTGGCATCGTCGGGAGAAAAGATAAGGAGGTCGTCCATATAGATGATCAACCATCCTTCGGCGATCATGTTGCGGAAGGAATCGTTCATGAACCTTTGGAATGTGGCGGGGGAGTTGCATAACCCGAAGAACATGACGGTTGGTTCGTATAACCCCTTATGAGTAATAAAGGTGGCTTTCCA
The DNA here is from genome assembly GCA_038090415.1 of Rossbeevera mucosa. Lineage (NCBI taxonomy): Eukaryota > Fungi > Basidiomycota > Agaricomycetes > Boletales > Boletaceae > Rossbeevera > Rossbeevera mucosa. Next base: position 8,353 of record JBBPMR010000534.1, on the reverse strand, counting down.
CTGGTGGCCGTCTTTGATGTGGACATTGTTGTACCCCCAGCGGACGTCGAACTTGGTGAAAACCTTGGCATCTTTGAGTTTGTCGACAAGGTCGGAGATGAGGGGGAGTGGGTAGGCGTCTCGAATGGTGTGTTCGTTGACATATCGATAATCTTGGCAAGGACGGAGTTTGCCATCCTTCTTTTTGACGAAGAAGAATGGAGAGGCTTGGGGAGAGTTTGAGGGTCAGATCTTTCCCGAGAGAAGGTTTTCTTCGAGGAAATCGTCAGTGGCTTTTCGCTTGTCCGGAGATAAAGGATAGAGTTTCCCGATCTTTGGAACGAAGGATTCATTGAGGTTGATCTCGTGATCGTAGGGACGCGAGGGAGGAACATGATCGGTGGAATCTTCGGAAAAGACTGAGGCATAGGCTTTATATTCCTCAGGGAGGACGGGGAGTGGTTTTGCTTTCTTGGCAGGTGCCGTGAGTTCGGTGGAGGAGGTGATTTTCCTGCACAAAGGGGAACCGAGTGGGGCGAAACGACAAACTCCACGAATGACTCGGTTGATGGTTCTGTTCTCCTTAGCTCGAAGGATGTAGTCGTGAGGGTCGCTGTAGTCCATGTAGGATTGGAGACGATCCTGAGCATCGGGAGTGACATTCATATGTCGTGGTGGTTTAAATGGGACGAGGGAAGGGGGGCAGAAGATGGAGTCATGTCGATGGGAATCGGTGACATAGGTGGTGTATAGGTCCTTTGACTGGTCACAGGATTCATCGATGGAGAGTGTTTGAGCTTTCCAGTCGATGACGGGGTTTGTAGAGCGAAGCCAAGGGAGGCCAAGGATGAGATTTTCCTTGCCGCAAGACATGACATGGAAGAGAACCTTTTGAGAGACTCCTTCGGTGTTTACGTAGAGGGTACTGGTGTAGCGGATTTCGCCGTTCTTGTTTGTTGATTGATCTACGTTTCATACCAGGATAGGGACGTCGAGTTTGGTGGTAGGGAGTCGGTGTTTTCGTACGAACATCCAGTCAATGCAGGAGATGTCTGCACCGCTGTCTACGAGAGCGCGGGTGTCAACGACTTTCATGGTGTGCGAAGGTACCACAAGCTGCAGAGGAATTCGCATAGATTTAGCAGATTGTGATACTAATACAGGGGCACACGTAGCACTAGGAGATCCTTGCGTTGATCGAGGTCTCCTTTTCAAAAATCCCACTTGGTAGTGGGGGCGAAGTGGATTCTTCCAACCGTTTCTTCATCATCGTCACTTTCTACTTCTTCCAGCTTAGGTAGATCTTCTTCGACACGCTGGACCTTCTTCTTGGAAGGTTGAGACGCGAAGTTAGGGCAAGCTGCATTGGTATGTCTGGGTTTCCGGCAGCGGAAGCAGAGGCTTTTCTCGATGCAACGTTTGCGTTCTTCCGGGGTAAGCTTTCCTACTTTGACGGCGTCTACATCCATGGCGTTAGGGTCACGAGTGGGAGTGGAGGAGGTTTGCTGAAAGGAGGTGACATTTCTGAGGGGGTTGTGCGATCGGGAGATTACAAGATTCGCGGTGTCCCATTGGGACTGGTATTGAGTGGCACGTTTGTACCAATCGTCGATGGTGGTGGGGACAGTATCCATAGAGTAGATTCGGCGAGTGAGAGCAGGAGGGATTCCCGCTCCGAAGTACGAGATTAAGACGTTTGGGTCGACAATCTGGGCTTGTGCAACATTGTTACGGAATGAAGCGATGTATTCGGTGAGGGAGGGTTCGAAGGGTCCCCCCTTTTTCTTCTGAACCATCCGCTTGGTGGATAACCAGGCGATGGTGTTGTTGACGGTGTCGTGGTGCTTGAAAGCGGCCTGGAAGAGTTTCAGGAATTCCTTGAAGGTCCCGATGGTAACGTCTCCATCCGCGTCGATAGAGTTTTGTCGGTAAGTCTGGGCCCAGGTGGCGGCGGATCCTTTGGTCATAAATGAGAGAGCGAAGGTTACTTTCTTCGCATCAGTGTTGTATACTTCTTTGTTAACCTCCAGGTAGAAGGTAACCGAAGAGAGCCAAGGTAAGGCTTTGGTATAAGAGCCATCGAAGTGTTCGGGGGGGGCGATGCGAAGTTCGGTGGGTTTAGACATGGGAGGTGGTGGTTGTTGGACGGGAGTGGGACTAGGAGGAGTGGGGTCGGGAGGTAGGGAGAGGGCGGTTCATAAGTGGAGGGAAAGGGACAACGTTTGATCCTCGTCTTCGGGAGAAGGAATGAGGACGTCAGGCTCCGAAGGATTTTCTTCGAGGCTGGAGTGGACCGAGGGTTCCGGTGAAGTTTCAACGGGGTATGGAGCGGAGGGTTGCCGCCTTAAGCGACGTGGGTCAGGGTTTCTAGGTGGTCGGGAAATGGTGGCGGTTCACAGCGATGGTGACAGTTTAAGGGAAGCTAGATCTTTTGTTACGCTTGGCCTGGGTAAGGACGAGCGTAGCCTTTGTTAGGACGAAGGGAGAACAAGGACGAAGGATACTGCGTTGCAGAGGCGGTCGCAGCTGTCGTTCTATCGATTGTAGAGATGACTGTGAACACAATCAAGTGGAGTGTCACAAGTCTAGCGTCCAGTCAAGTGTAGGACGAAGACACGCAGAGGTTCATCCGATGAAGGGAAGGAACAAGATTGGCTAGATTGACGAAGGTAGGGAGGTACAAAGGAGATCTAGCTTAAGGGATATGGATGGTACGGAAAGGTTTATATAAGTACAGGGAAATGAAGATGACTAATCGGATGGAACACCATGGAACACGGTGGAATGGAATGAGTAATCCGCAGTAATGAAGATGAGTCAGAAATGCTGCGGATTAGTAAGGATTACAGATAAGCATGAGTCACCATGACTGCGGATATGTCAGCGTGAGTCATGAAGGAAATGATGACTAAGTAGATGGGTTAAGGGTATTATGTCATCACAGAAGAAAAGAAATGGTCTAGGCGTGGTTTGAACGCAGAGACTCTGTAGTCCATAGTGAAAACAAGTAAGAAAGAAAAGAAAATAGGCCGATCGTAACATTTACCATTTCCCCTTGGCCCTAGTGGCCTAGACTCTTACTCATGATGACTCACTGGCTTCGTCATCTGCTTACTATTGCTCATTACTCATCCGCAGTCTTTATGACTCATTCCATACTGTGGATTACTCATACCCTTTGCCCTTGCATTACTCATTTCCCTTTACCCTGCTTAGTGTTCCATTACTCATCCGCAGTCTTCATGACTCATTCATACTGCGGCTGACACATACTCTTCGGTCATGCTCCATGACCTTCCATTCCCTTAGTATATAAACCCTAGACACTCATCCTGTAACACTAAGCTAGAGCTACTCGATTATCCCTCGAAATATACCTGCTCTCAGTGTCACCCTTAGTCCCTCTGAGCATGTGCTCCTCACTCTAGCCCTTCGTCGACCCAAGGCCTCTCCCTTCGGTCTCCTCAGTCCAAACCCTTGTGTTACGCTTCGTGGTGAAGCTCTCAAGGTAACCCTTAGCCTTAGTCATCCTTAGGCCTTCCCCTTCGGACTCCCTTGACCCTTCATCATCCTCTGGTGTTTACCCTAGGACTCCTCAGCCCCAGCCTAGTACCCATCGAGTCTACGACTGACCCTACCCAGGCCAGTCGTAACAACATCTACTTGATGGACACCCCTCCTACCAAAATCATAGCATGGTATTTAAAGGCCATTCACTTCCAGACTCAATGGAACAGAGTAGACAATGTTGCTAGCCACAACAAGAAGAACTTAGCCCCCTTCTATGTCCCCTACCATTATGGTTCCTCCACCAGAACAGAAAAGGACTCCAATGCGATGGATATTGATGCTATTCACATTCCAAAGCTTACCCCCCAAGAGAAGAAACAATGCATTGAACAGAAGCTCTGCTTTAGATGCTGCAAGAGTGGCCATTCAGCCACTACCTATTCCACCTTCCCCTTAACCAAGCCCTTCAAAAAGAAAGTGTGAAGAATCGAAGAAGAACCCTCCACCTCCTCCCTTCAGGAGATTGAGGATGATGAAGAACCCTCTGTCTCCTAAGTATTCCTTTCAGGTTTTTAAAGCAGAGGACCTTCCTGATGCAGGCCCCCTCCATATCTCAAACCAATGTACTTGTAGCCAATAAACGAATGAAATCCATGCATATTCCTCTTCATCTTGTTACAAACCTCGTTCATTAAACTAGCTTTCAAGTGCTCGTCTTATCTTATCTTAGCGCACGTCAATCTTATCTCTTATCTAAGCGCCCAATCTTATCTTATCGTGTCACATGACTCGAGTCCAGACCATTATGACATCATACCTCATGGCTAGTGCATGCTAAACGCATGGTGGCCTCATGTTGTAGTTCTAGACTCTAGTTCTCACAGTCGTGTGAACACTTAGTACATATATAGTAGTTTATCTCATGGTGCGTCATCGCTCACTAAGCACCTGCCCTAAAGTACACCTCATGGCCACCGCATGTATAGTAGTATATAACAATGCCAGCACCAGCCAGACACCTTAGTCTGTTCTGGTTGATTCCCGACCTGAAATAGTCCCTCTTCTTTGAGTCCTTGTAATTGTGTGGTGACTTAGTGCCTTAACTGTATAGTTTTGGTCGTTGCCAACATAAGAACAGACTCTTTTCACTACCTCACCACTGCTTGCGACCGCCTACCGTCGCAACACATTTATCAACCACCGGCACTTTGACAATCGAGGCCTTCATTGCGCCGTCCTCTTCTTGTTTACTCCTATTGGTCTTGTCCACACCGCTTGGGTGTAAAACAACCGTGCTTGGATAGCGGATCAGGAACCTTAACCTGCTCAGACCACAACTGAGGCTAAACTGTGTTTCATAGTAGCGTCTTGTACGTTCACTTTGCAAGTCAGTAGTTCCCATTCGAAGGAGAGCAGCTCGCCGCGTGCATTGCGTGAAAGGATCGAATTACCAGCTTCTTCGATCTAAAATAAGACTTGCAGCCTCGGCAAGCTAAATTGTCAGCCATAGCCAGGCAGTACCCCGGTTCCTTCTACTCGTGCCAACAAGCGTTTTGGGACTCGTGGACCAAGTTTTTTTTTTACAGATTAACTTCTAGTTGAGAAGGACTCTTCATGAGCTCCCCCTAGAAAAGAAGGTTTAGTATTCGAGTAGTTGGACTCTTCGTGAGATTCACCTCATCTTCAAAATAGCTTCCTCATTGTTTTCAGCAAATTACTGTTACGGAGCAGTAAAAGAAGAATCCGTCACCCCCGAACTGCAATACCTGCCCGCTGTAAACTTCACACGACTCATCACACCAGAAATCGATCCAAACGACGCATCTCCGTGTCCCCCAGAGCTAGATCTTATCCCAAACTTTGGACCCAACCCTACCTATACTAGAAATGTCGAACGCTGAAATCACCACTCTGCTCGCATCGCTGCAGCAGCAAATTGCAGATCAAAATGCGGTTATAAATGCGCTGAATGCAACAGTGGTGGCATCAGAAAATCATGTGGCACTTGCCGAGGTGGCTGCAACAAATGCCGCCGCTAAACCTGCTCCACAAATCAAAGTGGAAAAGAAGATCTCAGTAGTGCCCGATCCAGGACAATATGACAGTACATATAGTAGATTCGAAGAATGGTGGCTGAAGATGCAAGTCTTCATGGAGATGAATTTGAAGGCTTACCCCACCGATAAAGAAAGGTGTATGGCCACCTTATCACGAATTGGATTGAAAGATCAAGACAAGAACGGAGCAGGGTCATGGGCCCGCAATCAATTAAAAACATGTCGAGACACCCAGAACTTCCCTAGCCCTCGACTCCTCGAAAGAGGTTTGTGAAATCGTTTCCAGATTGGGAACAATAAAGACCTGGCTCTGAGGAAACTCATGGCCTTAAAACAAGGAAATACAGAACAGATGCAGGTCTTCTTGACCAAATGGCTTACTGCATACCAAGAGGCTAACTGTGGCGACTACATGGGCACAGCCTTACTCGAACAAAATGTTCGCCAAGACATCATTTGACAGGTGTACTTGGATGATGCAAGACAGGGAATAGTTGACGACTATATCCCAATTCTCCAACGATATGGGGAAGCCATTGAAGTGTTCGAGTATAGAAAGGGGCCTCATAAAGATCCTAATGCAATGGACATCGGTGCCGCTCAAGCGTGGGAAGAACCTTCTGATTTTGGAGGAGGATCTAAGTCATTTGCTGCCGCTGTCGCTTCTATTAAGGAACCTCACCAAGTCAACGCTATAGGGTGCTATAATTGCAGAAAAGAAGGTCATCATGCCAAGGAATGCAAAGCCGCATCAACTCGATGCCAAGAATGTGGGTTCTTGTGTGGAGGACACCGCAAAGAATGTTCTCGATTCAAAGGGAAACAAGTCCGCGCCGCAGAGAAAACTGCGCAACAAACAAACCCCTTTAAGCAGCCAGCAGTCAACTGGCAAAGTGCTATTCAGGGGATGGACATTGATGCTGCCAGAGCATATTTCTCTGACATGGAAATGACTTCGGGAAAAGCCCAGTGAGGCCCTTATCGGGTAAGGCCCCCTCACTCCTGAAGGACAATATTTCTTTTTCTTCTTCTTCAGTTCCTTTACGTACTCGATGCCTAGATAGTGCTAGTACAAATTCTGTTTCATTACCTTGTTCTAACTCTTTCAGTCCTCTTGATCATTATGTAATATTAGACAGTGATACCGATAGTTCTTTTTCCTCATCTCCAACATCTTGATGTGGTAGCCTACCAGATGTCACAACCGAAACAGTGTCTCGAATTGAGCATGGCCCCGGTAATAGGGTACTTAATTCTGTTAAAAAAGAAAAAAAAAATTTCCTTTCAGAACCCGACTGATCGAAGAGTGTGCACTCTCAAACCACTCAGGGAAATAACCTTAAAAATCGATATAATACAAAAAAACAAAAACATTTCGGCAAACGCCCTACTGGATAGTGGTGCCAATGGAATATTTATCGATACGGAATGGGCTAAGAAAAGTCGCATTCCTCTCACCCCTCTTGAAAACGTGGTGCCTGTCTACAATGTGGATGGAACTATCAACTCCGCTGGAGGCATTGCATATACGTGTAAACTTATTATTGATTATCAGGGACACTGCGAAAAAGTCACTGCGGATGTTACCAATCTTGGCCGAAATCAAATGATTCTTGGATACACATGGTTAAGGGACCACAATCCCTCTATTGATTGGACCTTAGGGCATGTACACATGGACAGATGTCCGATGTCGTGCAAGGTGTTAAACGCCACATATTGTAATAGAATGGAAGAATACGAGAAATCGTACATAGCCAATACGTACACAGACCAGTTTACGATTCCTGATCCTAGTTCAGAAGATGCTTTCAAGTTGGTACCTGAACATTATAGAGATTATCTCGATGTCTTTTCAGAGAAAGTGTCTGAATGCCTCCCTGAATGTAAAGCATGGAACCACGTGGTAGATTTAAAACCCGATTTCGTACCAAAAAAGGGTAGATTGATCCCGCTTGGACCTGCCGAACAAGATGAGGTCAAGACCTTTGTAAACGAACAATTGAAGAAGGGTTACATTCGACCTTCTAAATCTCCTCAGACATCTCCCATATTCTTTATACCAAAGAAGGATGGAAAGAAATGTATGGTGATGGACTATAGATACCTCAACGAAGGCACGGTTAAAAATAATTACCCCCTTCCGTTAATCTCGCAAATCATAGATAAGCTCAAAGGAGCTAAATTGTTTACCAAAATGGATCTTCGATGGGGATATAATAATGTTCACATCAAAGAAGGCGACGAATGGAAAGGAGCCTTCGTCTGCCACCTAGGGTCATATGAACCAACTGTTATGCTCTTTGGCATGTGTAATAGCCCTGCTACGTTCCAGCAAATGATGAATGAAATCTTTGTGGAAGACGAGGACATAGTTATCATATACATAGATGATTTATTGATATTCTCGAAACACAACGACGTACAGAAACATTGCGAATCAGTATGAAGAGTACTTCGGAAACTTCGTGAGAATGATCTGTTTGTGAAACTGTCAAAGTGCTTCTTCGAGGTAACAAAAGTAGACATGCTTGGAATGGATGTATCAGGAGAAGGAATTTCAATGAGCAAGAATAAACTCGATGGAATTGCATCTTGGCCTGTCCCTCATAATGTAAAAGGGGTCTGTAGCTTCTTAGGACTCACCAACTTCTATTGACGATTTATTGAAAATTACTCCTTGATTGCACGTCCATTGCATGACTTAACAAAAAAAGATCAACCCTGGTGCTGGGGAAATGCACAACAAATAGCCTTTGATAACTTAAAAGAAAAATTTACAACTGCACCAGTCTTGGCATACCCGG
>JBBPMR010000533.1:0-10601 GCA_038090415.1 Rossbeevera mucosa | reverse complement strand
AACGATAATTCTTGTGGATTGTGGAGGTACTCTTGCTTATTCCGCGGATCGGAAGTTCAAGGAACTTGCATGTAAGACGCATTCGTAATGTCTGTCTGCCGAATATTAGGCCGTGCCAACAGAACGAGCATACTCAAATAATTCCTATCGGGACGGTCGACTATCGGCTCAATGGTCTAGTCGCATGATACGTGCTTCGGGTTACCCCCACCATCAAGATGGTGAAGATGTACGTGACCCGGGTTCAATTCCCGGTTGAGCCCAGTTTTTTCTTCTTTGTCACTGTCACATACTCCGGCGCAGCGACAAAGAATGCTTCACCGCGACGTTCTAACAGTTCTCCGATTCTTTGTCTGCCACCAATTGTTACGACCTTTCCACGCTCTATGGACCAGAAATACGACATCTTGGGCGCGTACGTTCCCATTTTCCTTGAACATCTCGCAGACACGCGTGCGCGTCTTGGGTTGGGGGTAGACCCACGGGTGTGCGAGAACCAAAACAGTGACACCGACTCGGAGGTGGACGATTTCTCAAACTGGACACACGCGGAACGCGAATCATTTTTTCGCGGGCTGTCGGTGTACTCGCGGTGGCGGCCGGATCTCATTGCTGCTTACGTGTCAACGAGGAGTGAGTGGGAGGTATGGACATATCTAGAGGCGTTGGAACATGGTGCTGCGGGATTGGCTGCGGAGCAGGAGCACGTGGAGATGCACGTCAGTGAGTTGATCTCGGACGATCATGATGACACGGACGGCTGCGTGGGAGAGGACGATGACGAGGAGGAAGTCGTGTGCAAGCCTGCTCTCGAGGTCAGTCAAGCCTGGATCGATGTGGAGGAGCAGATGGCTGCGTGGATCGTCCGCGAGGAGAAACCCGTGGAGGACCAAGGCCCACCGCCCAAGCGATCGCGGGGCCGGTCTCGCGGCTCAATGAAACCACATGCTCACGACGATGACCTACAGCGGGAGAAGGTGATGGGTCATTTGGAGCTGCTGCATCTTGTGGTCCTGGATAACATCCTGAGGGAAGGCGAAGAGTCCATGCACGATGAGAGCAAGAGTCGAGAAGCGTCGGAAGCTCTAGCCGAGCTTGAAGATGAAGAAATAGTCGAGGCTGGTGGCGTCGAGGTGTCGGGCCTATCGAATACGCCACAAGGGACGAGGAGGCCCTTCAACAACATTGTAATTGACCCAGTGCTATTGGCTTTATCAGGAGAGGCGGACCCCACATGTCAACAGCCAACTCAGGACCCGAGCGAGAGTACGTTGGCGGACTGTGCACTAGCTCAGGCTCCGTTCTCGTTACCCGAGGGTCCTTCTCAGTCTACATCTTCCCAGCCTCCTCCCCAAGTCGACTCTGCCGGTGCGAACCGCGCGGCGAGCGTTGAATTGGACATGTCGCGGCTCAGTCCTCGATCGCGTCGTTGCTTCCAGAAACGACTATATATGCGGCGTAAAAGAGCTATGCTTGGCGAGAAAGCCGTGGACATAGGGTTAGAGAGGCTCAAACCGGGCAGGAAAGGGAAATCTGAACAATCTGAACAGAGTAAGATGCCGGTCAAATCGAACCCGGTGCCATGTTTTGAGGAGTATTCTGACGCCGAGATGGAATCGGACGAAAACCCCAAGATAAACAAAGGAGGCACGACACTTCCGTACAAGCTAAAGGCACTATTTTCTAGGCTGGGAGTCGATGCTGCGTATCTTCGTACCCAGGGCATGGATCTATTGAACCTGGGCACACTGGGAAAACTGATGGGGTGCGTTGCGGCTCTTCTATGTGCAAGAACTTTGGCTCACATGTGTAGACTATATGGCGAGAACGAAGAAGACGAATCAGACACAGTACAGTCGATCGACGCCGAGCTCATCCGGCATCTGCAAGCTGGAATGGTATTCTTCGTAACAGACGTGATACACAGGGCGATTGTGTGGAGGGAAAGGGAAATAAGGCTGAAACAGCGATGCCAGGCATGGAGATCGGGCGATCAGGTGCGGTTTCACGCAGATGTACCGTTGTAGAATCTAACCACTGCCTGTTGTAGATTACTATTGGTGCTATCGAACACGCTGTGGACATCATCGGAGCACGTTATCGTAGCCATAAAGAGTATTTCAAATCCCTCGAAGGACTCGATGGCTCCCCGACAGAGCCCTTCTCGCCGGAACCCGATGATGGAACTGATTCTGAATCTGTGTTTTCACCTCATCGAGAGGTGTACACTCCGCTTCTCCGCCCACCGAGTGCGTGGAAAATGGGTCCACTGGTCTCCCTCACGCGAACGTATGAGTGGGAAGCAACGCGATCACAAAGGGGTCCGAGTGCAGATGTGGATGAGGACGATCTGATGGCTGACGAGACGGACGAGGAGGCGTTGGCGGCAGAGCTGGGCGAGGAGGAAGAGATGGACGTAGCAGACATGAAGATTTCGGTTATGGAGGAGGAAGTGCTATTAAATAGAGTCTCCTATCCCATCGATCATTCCCTTCGTTAGCAGCGGACAAATATGTTCACATTTCTATGTTAGTATAGAAAAAGTCGAGCGAAAACAAGGATTCATGCCACGAGTCAATATGGCTGATATCCGAGTCATTGCATGATCAATGACAAGACCAAGTTGCCTAAAGGCTAAGACCACTTGAATATAATTCTATTAAACTAACCAGTTAACCAAAAACCTACTAGATAGGTTATATATATACTGAATGACAGTGACAGTATCAAAGACAAGGTAGGGATGAATTTTTTTAAACCATGGTAGTATACAGTATGTCATTTTAACTGGTAGCCTGAGAGGCATATGCATAACTGTAAATCAATTACAAAGTTTTACACTTATGCCACAATACGCAGGACCTGCAGCATTTCCATTCTCAATATGAGGAGCAGACATGATTGTAATGATACAACGTACTGTTCCTGGATCACTGTGTGGCTGTGCTATGCGTTGACGCTTCACAAGTCGTTTCCACTTTTTCTCGAGGGCTGTAGTAAAACGAAGGTTCATTATTGCAATGCTGGCTGGGAAATGAAAAGCATCCGATATTCCTAGCTGCAGGAAGGTGCTGTTCCACCAGGCCGACTATAATTACGTAATAGATTTGCAGGGTCCGTGCGTGGTGAAAATAGAAGATTGTGATGTAGGAGTGGCGATTAGTTGAACGCGCAGCTTATCCGACAAATTGGCCCAATTGTTGGTTTTTTTCCATTTTTTCCATTTCTTTTTCGCTTTTCCAGCTTGACAAGTTTTTGTCTTTGGCGAGCGCCGTCTGCGCCGTTGTCTTCGTCGTCCTCGGCGTCGTTCATATCCTTCGCGAGTTCCGTCGTCGCCACCGTTCCGCAGTTCTCGTCCCCCTCCATATCTGCTTTTTGTACGTGTTTTTTCTTCTTCGTCCCCCTTCCCGCAATCACGCACACACACTCGTTTGTCTCCGTTTAAGAAGTGTTCAAAAAGTTTGCCTATATCGCACTTTTGACACTTCTTCCTCCTTTCCGTTGCATATCCTCCCCAGACCACACCCCACACGCTCCCTACCTATTCCTGGTCATTCTTTCTCTAACTTTTACCCTTTCTCTATTTCATTAACCTTCGTTGAAACTTCTTTCGACGACTTTCCGCCGTTGCCAATTCCCCCTCTCCATTCCCTTTCCTCGCAACTGGATCCTATTTTTTCGACAACCACACAATGGACGACTCCCAGACAACCTTTGCAAGTCACTATCCTTACGCCTTTGACCTCGACATGATGAAGGTTTGCCCTGTCTGATAATACCTCCTTCCCGTCCCTGACCAGATCTCTTCTTCATAGAGGTCTATGGATTCCGTCGGTGGCCCAGACGCCAAAAAAGCCCGCTGGTCTCCTACATCATTCAACGGCACGACCCCTTCCAATGGTCTCGCCGCTTCTGCCAATTCTGGCACCGCCACCTCTAATCACGACGCATTCGCCAACTATGGATACGGTCCACAGGCTTCCATCTCTCAATCTTTCCAGCCTAGTTCTTCCCCCGGTTTCACGCCCAACGCGTTGTATTCTACGCCATCCCTCAGCATCAATACGGCTGTCAATGGCCAGGGCATGCAGATGGGTGCACAGATGAGCCCTCACGCAGGGGGTGGGTTCAACCAGCAGCAACAATTAGGTCAACAAGGACACGTAAACGGTGGGAGTCCTTACAGTACCGGTGGATTCGGTTATGGTATGCTTGGTATGGGCCTTCCGAGTGTGGGGATGTTGGGTGGGTTTCCGTATTCAAGCCAGTCCGGTAACTTTGGTCAGGTGTGTCTGCCGTTGGCGATTGTGCTTAGTATTTCACAGCTACTGACTTTTTTTGCAGCAACCACGCCTTCCTTCGCTGAATGTCAATATTCCGCCTACGCCTGGAGCATACTCCCCTGCTGCTCTTTCCGCCGTCATGCCCGGCCACCCTAACGCAATTGCACGTACGGTTTACATTGGAAATCTACCTGCCACTGCCTCTGTCGATGAGCTCCTCAACCTTGTTCATTTCGGACCTCTCGAATCCATCCGAGTCCTGCCGGAGAAATCCTGCGTATTTCTCTCATTCCTTGATCCTCAAACAGCTGCCTCCTTCCATGCCGATGCCACGATTAAAAAATTGGCCTTGCATGGACAGGAACTCAAGATAGGGTGGGGAAAGCCTTCACCCGTTCCGGCCCAAGTACAGTTGGCAATTCAACAGAGCAACGCGAGTAGGAATGTCTATCTGGGCGGGCTTGATGATGGGATGACAGAAGAGATGTTGAGGGACGAGCTTAGCCGGTTCGGCTTGATTGACCAAGTCAAGATCGTGAGGGACAAGAATATTGGATTTGTACACTTTTTGAGTATCTCGGTCGCCACAAAGGTGTGTGCTGCGCTTACATGGCGATTGATCCGTCTGACCACACATTCGTTCGCTAGGTCGTCAACACGTTGCCTACGGAGCCTGCTTGGGCTGGCAAGCGCGTTAACTATGGAAAGGATAGGTGTGCATATATCCCCAAATCCCAGCAAGCCGCTGCCCAAGCTGCTCAAGCCGCCGCCGCGCAGTCCCTCGTTCACTCTGCGGCCTTGACGCCTAATTCTATGACACACTTCGGAGGAGGGAACCCATTTGGCAGCCCATTCTCTCCATACGCAACATTTTCACCGGATGGCATGAGTTTGGCTCCTGGCGCGGGAATGCAAGGACTTAACAGAACAGTGTACTTGGGAAATATCCACCCAGAAACGACGACGGAAGACTTGTGTAACGCTATTAGGGGAGGTGTATTACAAAGCGTGCGGTATATGCAAGACAAGCATATCGCAGTGAGTAGTCCTTGAGCTCCCTTCTAGAACTCCCGTGATTCCTGATGTGTTGTGACGCATATATTAGTTTGTTACATTCGTCGATCCGGCTGCTGCTTTCACGTTCTTCCAGGTATCTTCCTATCAGGGCTTGACCCTTAACAACCGTCGCCTCAAGATCGGCTGGGGAAAGAACTCGGGTCCTCTTCCACCTTCGCTGGCATTGGCAGTGCACTCAGGCGCCACGCGGAACGTCTATGTTGGTAATATCGAAGACTTTGAGCTGTTCAATGAGGAGAAGCTCAAGAGAGACTTTGGAGAATATGGAGATATCGAGCTCGTCAACTTCCTCAAGGAAAAGTGGGTGCCTATTCCGTTAATTTAGCGCTCACTTATGACTTTGAACTGCAGGAACTGTGCATTCGTTAACTTTACCAACATCTCCAATGCCATCAAGGCAATTGACGGAGTGAAGAATAAACCCGATTATGCTAACCTACGAATTGCACATGGCAAGGACCGGTGTGCTAATCCGCCACGATCTGGGCCACAGGGTGGCACGAGGCGTTCAGCAAGTGAAAACACTGCGAGCGGCGGGGGTGCTAGTATGCATGAGATTAAAGATGAGGAGGACGACGTTGTTAGTGTGGCAGACGGCATTGGAGAAGAGAACGGTTTTGCTAGTCCTGGACCTGAAATCCCGGAAATGCGCGTCAAAGTCGAGCACGAAGCCATTAATGGAGCGAACTAACTCAGGGCATGGAGTTCCCCACGGACAATATTTGCATTGATACCCCATCTCTCCCTATATGCGTCTCTCGGTCTCTCGTCTCCTTCCTGTCGATCTAATCCAATCACAAAACATCGGAAAGCTTGTAAAGACGTCTAACCAAACAAGTGGATGAGATCGATTTGGCTCCGGATTTCCGTCTCCTTCAAACACCGCGCAATCCCGGATATCGAGCTTGCGACCCCACCTTCGTGCTATTCCGTATATGGTCTAGCTTGCTCCGGACGCAATGAAGAGACGTGAAACATCTTTTGGGCTATTGGTTGACTCTTTTCTTTATTCACTTTGGCTTTCGCGACTGTCGATACTTACGTTCCTACTTTCTGTTACTTTATCCACTTTTACCTTCATTTCCCCAATATCATCATTTTTATTCTTTTCGATTCGATTTCTGCTTGACATGCCTTTTTGCGCTTTGTAGCAAGTGTGTCCATCTGGCGTACCTCGCACCCCACGTTCACTTGATTTTCTAATCTCATACCTGTGCCTTTTATTATCACTATCGTGACCATGGGCCCTTTGGCTTTGTTCTCGATTGCTCTTCATGGACTGTACATCTCTCGCAGGCATATACGTTACCCGTGGTACCCCAATCGTACACATACCTCTCGATGAACGTGCTAATCGAATTTATTCCTCCCGTTGAGTCGGCCATGCTTATCTCCTCCGAACGATTCTTCAATGGGCGATCTGAGACCGAAATGACATGGGCCATGATAGATATCCCGAGGCGAGTAGATATTTTGTAATAAAAAATAAAAAAATAAAAAAGCCTAGGTGATGGCAGTATTGGGCCTTCATTACGTGAATACAGGACCAGAATGCCGGAACTCGCGTTAGAATTGATGAGGAAGCTGGTGCGCGATTGGTGCATCTCAAGCGTGCGGCTTATGGGCCCCAGGGTCTTCTCTGCTACCCTGGTACAACCTATGACTATTTAAGAGTCGGCGCAAGGGCCATGCGCCCGTGTGTATCTAAACCTTTCCCCCAGGACTTTCCCCTCCCCTCAAATTGCGCGCCTTCTTCTTGAGTCCCCCCGTTGACTTGTTGGCGTGTTCTATATCTTTCTACGGACTTTTATACGTCTGCACTTTCATTCATTTTAATCTCTTTTTTTCTCAATGAATTGGAAAATGGATTTCGACAAGACGAGCTTTTCGGTCGACTGGTTCACGCCTGGGGACAAATGTGCCCCGAAGCGTCTATCATTCCCGAAATCTGCACGCATTAGTATAGACGACTTTGTTTCAGACTCTCCGGTGCGTAGCGGTGACCTCGCATGTCCTGGATCTATTGTTTGTTTCGAGCTGACAATTGCTCCTTGTCTCGCAGTTGAGCTTTTGTTTCACTCCCGCCGGCGAAGTCGTCCCGACGACTCAGAGGTCTCGCGCCTACTCTTTTGTCGACACGCTTTTAGAAGAGAGGGCATCTGGCTGGGCCAACAGCCTTCCTCCATCGCCGCTCGTTCCTCCACCAGAAACATATCCCATGTATGACCTAGACGCGAAGACGTACATGGAGGCGAGTTTGATCGACGAACGCTCGTCGAGTCTACTTTCCATTGCCAACGACTGCGCATCGTGTGGGGTCGACATGGACGTGTCGTGCTTGGAAGCACTAGACGAGCAGCTCCTCGTCTTCCCTATGGAATCTTTCACGGAGCTGTGCTGGGCCGAGGCCGTCCGGGACGAGACTATAGCTATGGCCATGTTGCCGCCGCAGCCGCAGCCACCGCGACCCTCCATTCAGCAAAAACAGGTGCGGCCCCGTACGCGCTCATCCAAACGCGATCAAGAAAGCGCGACTTCCCCCGCCTCTTTAGCCCTGGATGATTATCCAGGCAGCTTCGAACGCACGCGGCCGTTGGCCGCCAAAATCATGCTCCCGCTGGAAACGGTTAGTCCATTTCATATCCTCGCCTTCCTTGTAGCGCTCATTGTGGATTCTGCGCCTTGTTACCCCCCTACTAGTTCCCGCACACCCTTTCCTTGCCCTTTTCTCAATCACACGATACGTTATCGACGTTTCAAGAAAAACGACCCCTGGCGCATATCATCCACACCGAACCTGATGGGCGCTTGCTCGCTTCTCCCGATCATCAAGACGGCCCCTACTATTATCATCACGGTAATAGTTTAGACATGCAGCCGCCGCCGCCGCCGCGGTGGCGTCTGGAGAAGCGAAACTTGCCGCTGACGACGACGAAGATGGCCGTCACCACATCTTTTTTGGAATCGTCCCCAGCATCCTCGATGCCACACCTTCGACCGACTAAATCTAGTCATGCGCTGCGCGCCATTTCGGATGCCTGTCATGCGACGTTCTCGCGTGCCCGCAGGAAATCTCCCCACTATTGATTCTTCCTTTCACACATAATTTTTTTCTGTTGGCTGTTATTCAGCCGAGGTTGGCGCGCCTAGGTGTTGGTGCGTCGTCTTAAAATATTACGTATATTAACCCTGGACATATGCGCCATCCCCTCTATCCCCCTACTACGGTATAAATGTGTCTAACCTCTCCCTATCTCCCCTCTTGCCACCTCTTCTCTCTGTTATTTGGAGAGATAGATTACATATACACGTACGCACGTTCGTTCTAGAAAGACACTCGTTCTCTACTCGAAAGCCCTGATTATTGTCTCGCGTGTGTTTTGTGGCAGGTATATCGTGTACATAGCGGAATTATGTATGTTATCGTGATGTAGCACGCACTCTCGCGGTCGTCAGGGCGCATATGATACGCGTGGCTAGCGAGGACGTTCTGTGGGGAGAGGGGTAAGGCAAGGAGAAGGAGGAAGGTCAGAAGGGGACTCATAGCCGATCAAAGTCAGTAGATCGTGCAATCTATCCATTCTCAACCTTAACCAAGCTGCCGACTCAGTGGGAGTGAAACCGCCATTAATGTGTTGTAATCGACTGATTGGTTGCCAGCCTGCCAGCCAATACCAGCTCCTCATTAATGCATTCCGCCGCTTGGCCCGTCACCATCATTTAGTTCATTTAATTTCTTCCCCTCAACTGTAATGTAGAATTAATTGATCGGCCAAAGACGAGGACGCCGGGCCGCTTCCTGTTTTTTTTTTTTTTTTCACTCTTCTCATAGTTACATTGGTTGTCGTCGGTGAGGGATTTTTAAAGCGGTTGTCGTGCTTCTTCTCAGCCAGAGTCCCGTAATCCAATTGTACTCGAGCGGGAAACGGCCATACGGATCGATCAATGCACCCGAGGGCTGACACTGGGGATGTCTTGTTAGCGGCAGCTGTCAAAGGTTGGCACAATGGCATTGCGGCGGTACCGGTACCAGTGTGCTAACAATCTGACACTACTGTAATGCAGGTCGAATCGCCGATTGGTCGGTGCCGTACATGCGTGCGTGCGTGAAATGCTAGCAAAGACTCGGATGCGTGGTCCGGAAGTTTGTTTTTCCGCGGATAAGTCTATCGGGAGGAGTCCCGGCGTGTTCGACTTGGCGGTGCATTGCCTTGCATTACATGAAGAAACTCGGCTCCATTCCATTTTGCACAGACTATGTAACATCTGCAGATTCAATTGGTCGCCATCATTTGGTGGCGTTTCCCGCGCGATCAGACAATGTACTGCTTGAACCTTGTTCGACGGAAACTGGGGAGGTCTCGGAAACACTCGTGTGCCTGCTATGAGAGTGGACCTGGAGACCGAAGGTCATGTCGGTGGACACTCCATTTCGGTGAACACCGGGATGTCATATGAATATGTAATTGGAAGAGTGTGTTTTTGTTGCAAGGAGCGCACAAGCGTCGCTCGAGCGACTCTATGCCATCACAGCTTTCAAGCCCCCGGGCCGGTTCAACCATTTAAGCTCAAGTTGACGTGGGTCGGACCCACGTCCATGAAAGAACATCATTGCTTCGTAGACCTAATCCGGGATTTCCCAGCTGGGGACGAGAGAACTTTCTGAAGCTAAAAAACCTAGCTACGGATAGTGGATGAGAATTCTCTCCACGAACATCAATGTCAATGTATGTCTCGACCTGTTGGTGACTTGGGAATACATCGGTGCATTGATGTGCTCGATGGATGTGACTCGAGAACGATCGCGGATGATAGTATCAGATCACGGTGATAAGAGACTTTGTAACCCGATCTCAATGACCACGGGTACGATCGCAACTCACAATAAATCGAGTCTCGAGGGTAAGATCACAGGACCACCGTATAGACAACAGGGATCGGATTGTTGAAGAAGCAACGAAGAGACTGTGCCGGCACCGCTTATCACTTCACATTGGTGAGAAGTCCCTCGAGAACTATCCTAAAAAAGGTATGGATCATCTTGCCTGAGCATGACGCGCACGTAACCCCTCCTTATCGACTACGAGGCATTCCCAGAGAGAACATACTCGGCACCTTGCTTGGCGTAAGCGTGAGTATTGACCAATCTCCTCGGTATCATATTCTTGCTCAGATCTGTATACAAATCACACGATCAACGCGAGTAGACTAGCGCATCCAGACTATCCAAGCATCATGGAG
>JBBPMR010000532.1:0-18810 GCA_038090415.1 Rossbeevera mucosa | reverse complement strand
TTGGCCATGCTGCCAAGATTGATGGTAGGATGGATGGTGATCTTTACCTTCAGATTTTGAAGAATGAACTGTTGAATACTCTGCAGTTTCATGATCTTAATCCATCTAACATCATCTTTCAGCAGGATAATGACCCCAAGCATACCTGTAAAAAGGTGAAGAGATGGCTAGAAGAGCAGGATTTTGAGACCATGGTATGGCCTGCACAGTCTCCTGACCTCAATCCCATTGAACATCTAAAGAGAAGATTGGCAGAGTGTGAACACTCTCCTAATGGAATTTATCAACTATGGGAGAGGATTCAGGAGGTATGGGAAGAGATACCAGCTGAGGAGTGTCAGAAGTTGATTGAAAGCATGCCAAGGAGCGTCCAGGCTGTGATTAAAGCCAAAGGAGGATATACCAAGTACTAATATATACCAAATACCCTTTGTATTTAAAAAGTCCAAAAACTGTTCCAATGATGTTGCAGGTTTAGAATGGATATATCTCTTGAGCCCCTGAGCCAAATCACATGACCCTAGGGACGGAGTTGTAGCTAAGGGTTTGTACTATGTTTGTTATTACCAAATCTAAGCGAGATTCCCACAGGTGATTGCGGGGCGCTTCATGCCCCAGTTTGGGGTTAAACATTGGAACGGTTTTTGGAGTCACTGTACCTTGCAGTGGGTACTCGGCCGGATATCGCCTTCGCCGTCTCCACAATCACTCAATTCACTGAGGACCCCAGGATACCGCACTAGGAAGTGCTCAAACACGTCTACCGGTACCTAATCGGCACAAAAACCTTGTCGCTCACATATGAGACGCAAACCAAAAGCCTCGAGGGCTACGTGGATGCGGACGGTGCATCTCAGGAACACCGGCACGCCATTTTGGGCTACACCTTCCTTATCGACGGTGGTGCGATCTCATGGAGCTCACGCAAGCAAGAGCTGGTCACGGTCTCGACAACCAAAGCCGAGTATGTCGCCTCCACCCATGCTGCCAAGGAAGCCCTCTGGCTGCGCTGTCTCATCGGCGAGATGTTCGGACCGCTTCGCAACCCCATCACCCTCTACAACGACAACCAATCTGCCATCGCGCTTACTAAGGATGGTAATTATCACGCACATACTAAACACATTGATATTAGATACCATTTCATTCGTTTTTCTATTTCACAAGGTTCCATTCGTCTACTTTACTGCCCTACTGATAATATGGTTGCTGATACTCTTACCAAAGCTCTTCCTTCTGCTAAGGCTAAGCACTTTGCTTTCGAGCTCAGACTCCATTTCATTTGAGGGGGAGTGTTGGAGTTCATACGCTCACATCCGTATTAGGTAGCTTACATAAGCCACTACTTTTACTCGCTTGTTACTGTACTGTACCTCAGTTGACTCTAACCACAGTCTACTGAGGTAAGATACCTACTACATATCATTGTCACCAATACTTACTCTACTGTAGACTTACACTCGTCTACAGGTAATACTAGTTGACTCTAACCACAGTCTACTGAGACTTACACTCATCTACATGTTCAGCAAATCATTACTGGCAAGGTCAAAAATGCAGTCCAAGCCACTCAGTTCATCAATTCCATCATTGGTATTCCTGTTTATCCTCAAATAGTGAGGAATACTCTGAAGGAGGCCTCTTTGTGTTGTGAACTGTTTGCAATCTGCTAATATGTTTTAAGTGCTTTTCTTATCTAATCTTAGCACCTGCCTCTATCTCTTATCTTATCTGGTAGAGCACATGACTGGTCATGTGATTCAAGTCTAGGTCTATGATGACATGGTCTAGACCTATGACATTATGTACCTGTGATGTCATTGCTGACTGATGGAGTACTCTTACTGTGCCATGCTTGTACTGCATGCACTACAGGGCAGGCTAGAGTACTTGGTCCATGCACTAGATTGAGTAGTATATATACAAGCCTGTATTGTAGTCCTACTTTCCAGTCTTGATATATTTGAGTTACCAGTGATTGCTTGTGCACTCCCTTGAACTCTCAATACTCAATCCTCGCTGCTTGGTAACAGGGTCCTTATACTCTAGAGCACTGACGAGATATAGTAAGCCTTGTCACAAGCCTTACTATCCTAGCATGCTACACTTTAACCCCTCCTTTACTCAATTAGCCCCACATTTCCACTTAGGTGCTCTTCACCTTGAAGGCAGTGGTGAAGAAGACAAAGCCTATTCTCTCTAAGGGCCATCAGAAGAGAAAACTGGCCTTTGCTCTCAAGTATCAGCATTGGACTGTGGATGATTGAAAGAGAGTCTTGTGGTCAGATGAGATCAAAATCAATAGGATTGGGTCAGATGGGCAAGAGTATGTGTGGAAAAAGAAGAGAGAGGGGCTAATTGCCAGAGAGGTACAGTCAAGTTTAAAGGAGGTTCACTTATGGTATGGGGCTGCATAGGATGGAATGGAGTGGGAATCTTGAGTGACATTGAAGGAAGGATGAATGCTGAACAGTATGTGAAGATCTTGGAGCAGGGGCTGCTTCAGAGCACGGAGAATTCTGGAATTTCAGAGGAAGATCTTATCTTTTAGCAGGATAATGATCCCAAGCATACCTCTAGAAGAGCTCAAGCATGGTTTGATGAACAAGAGATAAAGCTTCTGGACTGGCCTGCACAGTCTTCTGACCTCAATCCCATTGAACACACCTGGAATCATCTCAAAAGATGCCTCTCAGCCTATGAAACTGCACCTACTGGAGTTCATTAGTTATGGGAAAGAGTAGTGGAGCAGTGGAGTAAGATTTCTGTGGAACAGTGTGAGAAGTGGATAGAAAGCATGCCCAGAAGAATTGAAGCAGTTGTAAAGGCCAAGGGAGCTCATACCAAGTACTAGATATCCAAAATTTTATAAAGTCAAAAAACTGTCCCAATGAGCTGACATTTTGAAATAGCTGCCATTATTTTGAATGTTAACTAAATATCTTCATTGTTTGATCAGTGGGAAGCCAGAAGTCAGTACTTCATTTGATACACTAACAACCTTAGGGCTAGTATTAGGAGTGTTGTGTTCATGTTACGATTTGTTGTTTCTTTTCCTTTTTTTTCTCTTTTCTTGACCGTTTCCACTATGGACTACCAAGCCCTGCGTTCAAACCACACCTCGGCCATTTCTTTCTTCTGTGATGACACAATACCCTTAACCCATCTACCTTAGTCATCACTTCCTCCATTACTCATTTTCATTTGTCATCGATGCTGTGCATGACTCATTCCTGCTGTGCATTAATCATCATGACTCATCATGACTCACTTCCCAGTCACTATGACTCATCGCGGCTGCGCATCATGACTCATCTTCATTTCCTTGTACTATATAAACCTGTCCATACAACTTGTATTCTCTAAGCTAGATCTCCTCTGTTCCTCCTGTACTTTCGTACCTTCGTCAATCTAGCCCACCTTTCGTCCCTTCCCTTTACTGGGTGAATCTCTGCGTGTCTTCATCCTACACTTGACTGGATGCTAGACTTGTAACACTTCCTTAGATCGTGTTACAGTTGTCTCTACAATTGATAGAATGACCTCTGTGGCTGCCACCCCCGTGCAGTAAACCCCTTCATTCTTCAACTCCTTTGTACTCAGAGGCTACGCTCATCCCTACCAGGGCCAAGCGTAACAAAAGATCTAGCTTCTCTTATGGTCACCATCGCTGTGAACCGCCCACCATTTCTTGACCCCCTCGTAACCCAGACCCCCGTTGCTTAAGGCGGCAAACCCCTGCTCCGTACCCCATTGAAACCTCACCGGAATCCTCTGTCCACCCCAGCCTCGAAGACAACTCTTCGGAGCCTGATATCCTCATTCCTTCTCCTGAAGACAAGGATCAAATGTTGTCCCTGTCCCTCCATTTGCGAACAGCTCTCTCACTACCCCCCGACCCCTCTCCTCCTTCTCCCACTCCAGTCCAACCACTCCCCATGTCCAAATCAACAGAGCTTCGCATCACCTCCCCTGAACACTTCGATGGCTCTTATTCCAAGGCCATGCCCTGGCTTACTTCGGTTAACTTCTATCTTGAGGTTAACAAAGAGGTATACTCCTCTGACACAAAGAAAATCGCATTTGCCCTCTCGTTCATGACCAAGGGGTCTGCCTCTACCTGGGCCCAGATCTTCCATCAGAACTCTATCAACGACAATGGAGATATCACCATGGGGACCTTCAAAGACTTTATTAAGCTCTTCAAGGCCGCCTTCAAGCACCATGATTCAATCAACAACGCCATCGCCTGGCTCTCCACCAAATGGATGATTCAGAAGAAGAAGGGGGGACCTTATGAACCCTCTCTTACCGACTATATCGCCCAATTTCACAACAATGTTGCCCAAGCTGAGATCATCGACCCAAATGTTCTCATCTCATACTTCAGAGCTGGAATTCCTCCTGCTCTCACTCGCCGAATCTACTCCATGAACATGGTCCCTAAGACCATCGAAGAATGGTACCAATGTGCCACTCAGTACCAGGCCCAATGGAACACCGCCAACCTTGTCATTTCCCGATCCCACAACCCCCTTCGCAATACCACCTCTTTCTCCCAACCAACCACCTCCTCCCCTACCTGTGACCTGAATGCGATGGATGTTGACGCTATTAAAGTAGGGAAGCTTACCCCGGAAGAATGCAAAAGATGCATCGAGAAGGGACTCTGCTTCCGCTGCCGGAAATCTGGACATACCAATGCCGCTTGTCTGAACTTCGCATCCTCATCCCAACCCCCCAAAAAGAAAGTACAGCGTATCGAGGAAGAGTCCCCTAAGCTTGAGGAGATAGAAGATGATGACGATGAAACCGTAGGAAGGGTCCACTTTTCCACTGCCACCAAGTGGGATTTTTTGAAAAGGAGACCTCGATCAATGCAAGGTTCTTCTAGTGCTATGTGTGCTCCTGTAATAGTATCGCAGTCTGCTAAATCCATGCGCATCCCTCTGCAGCTTGTGGTACCCTCGCACACCATGAAAGTCATTGACACCCGTGCCCTCGTCGACAGCGGGGCTGACATCTCCTGTATCGATTGGATGTTTGTACAAAAACATCACTTACCCACCACCAAACTCGACATTCCCATCCTAGTCTGTAACGTCGACCAATCCTCGAACAAGAATGGTGAAATCTGCCATACTTGTACCCTCTATGTCAATATCGAAGGGGTCTCTCAAAAAACCCTTTTCCACGTCATGTCTTGCGGCAAGGAAAATCTCATCCTTGGCCTCCCCTGGCTTCGCACTACCAATCCCGCTATTGACTGGAAATCCCAGACCCTCACTATCGACAAATCCTGTGACCAATCAAAGGACTTGTACTCCATCTATGTGGCCGACTCTTTCCGCCACAACTCTTGCTTCCGTCCACCACCGCCCACCCCGTTCAAACCTCCTCGCTACACCGTCGTCACCTCTGAGACCCAAGACTGCCTCCATTCATACTTGGATTTCTCTGACCCCCACGACTATATCCTCTGAGCAAAGGAGAATCGGACCATCAACCGTGTCATTCGAGGAGTCTGTTGTTTTGCCCCTCTTGGTTCTGCTCTATGCAGAAAAATCACCTCCTCCACCAAACTCGCTGCCGCAGCCAAAAGAGCAAAACCACCCCCTGTCCTCCCCGAAGAATACAAGGCCTATGCCTCTATCTTTTCTGAAGACACCACTGATCACGTCCCACCGTCTCGTCCGTATGACCACGAGATCAACCTAAATGAAACCTTCGTCCCTAAAATTGGGAAACTGTACCCTTTGTCCCCTGAGGAGCATAAAGCCACTGACGACTTCCTCGAAGAAAACCTTCGCTCTGGAAAGATTCGCCCTTCGAACTCCCCTCAAGCCTCCCCTTTCTTCTTTGTAAAGAAGAAGGATGGCAAACTACGCCCATGCCAAGACTACCGCTACATCAATGAGCACACCATTCATGACGCCTATCCACTTCCGCTCATCTCCAACCTTGTCGACAAACTCAAGGATGCCAAGGTCTTCACTAAGTTTGACGTCCATTGGGGGTACAACAATGTTTGCATCAAGGACGGACACCAATGGAAAGCCGCCTTCATCACCCACAAAGGGCTCTACGAACCAACGGTCATGTTCTTTGGTCTTTATAACTCCCCGGCCACATTCCAGCATTTTATGAATGACTCATTCCGAGATATGATCGCTGAGGGGTGGCTTATTATCTATATGGACGACCTACTCATCTTCTCCCCTGACGACGCTATCCATACAGAGCATACCAAACGCATCCTTCAACGGATGCAAGAACTCAATCTTCACCTCCGCCTTTCCAAATGCAACTTCGCAACAAAAGAAGTTGAATATCTAGGCATGATCATCCAACCCGAACAAATTGCTATGGATCCTGTGAAACTTGATGGTATTGCCTCTTGGCCCACACCCACTAAAGTTAAAGAAGTCCGCTCCTTCCTCGGTTTCGCCAATTTCTATCGCCGGTTCATTCCGGACTACTCCACCATCGCCTGCCCCCTCCTTGACCTCACCAAGAAAAATCTTGCCTGGTCGTGGACCCCCGCTTGCGAACAATCGTTTCAAACCTTGAAAAGGTTATTTCTCTCGAAACCTGTCCTCCAACTTCCAGACCTTTCTGCCCCCTTCACTATTGCTACTGACACCTCTAAATATGCTACCGGCGCCATCCTCCTCCAAACCGATCCCAACGGGAACTGGCACCCCTGCTCCTACCTGTTCCAAACGTTCTCTTCTGCTGAATGAAACTATGATATCTATGATCACAAACTCCTCACTATCATACGAGCCCTCAAAACGTGGCGACATTACCTTCACGGTTCCCCATTCCCTGTACAGGTCTTCACCGACCATAAGAACCTCACCTACTTCCGCCAAGCACAACACCTGAACCGTCATCAAGCTCGTTGGCTTCTCAATCTTTCCGACTTCAACCTGAAGATAGTTCATGTCACTGGTAAACTCCTCGCCGGCCCCAATGCTCTCTCTCGACGCTCTGACCTCTGCCCCGATACCCCGGACAATGATAACACAGTTCTCCTCCCTGACTCCCTTTTTGTCCACCTCATCGATTCCTCTTTGAACAACGTCATTACCTCTGCCTCCAAAGACGATCCCCTCATTTTGCAGGCCCTCCAAGTCCTGGATGGGAAAATTCCTCCTGCATTTCGGTCTCGTCTCTTGGATTGGCAATTTCATGCTGGTGTCCTCACTTATAAGAACCATGTCTATGTTCTCCCCATTGATTCCCTTCGTCGCTCCATCCTTGAACAATGTCATGATCATCTCACTGCCGGACACCCTGGTTACTTAAAGACTTGCCAACTTGTCGTGGCTGAGTTTTGGTGGCCTGGCCTTGCCCAGTACATTCGCAAATACGTCGATGGGTGCGCCGTATGCCAGCAATGCAAGGCGAACACTCACCCTGTCGTCCCGCCTCTCACCCCTATCAAATCCTCTTGCTCTCGCCCCTTCCAGCAAATCTCTTGCGACCTCATCACTGACCTCCCCGTTTCCTCTGGCTTTGACTCTCTCTTGGTCATGGTCAACCATGGGCTTAGTAAGGGGGTAATTCTCTGCCCCACCAAGAAAACCATTACCGCCGAAGGAGTAGCATCTCTCTTTTTCCACAAAGTATACACCTGCTTTGGACTCTACGACAAAATTATCTCAGACCGTGGACCACAATTCACCTCCACCTTCGCCCGAGAACTTGGACGTCTCTTGAGTTATGACCTCTCCCTGTCCACCGCGTACCACCCTCAGTCAGATGGAGAAACCGAACGAGTCAACCAAGAAGTGGAGACGTATCTCCGCATCTTCTGCGGCAGCAACCCTACCTCATGGTCTGATCTGATTTCCCACGCTGAGTTCGCGCATAACCACCGCCCCCATTCTGTCACCAATAAATCCCCCTTCTCCTTGATCCTTGGCTTCCAACCCCGTGCCCTACCGACCATCATTCTGGATACCAACATTCCCGCTGTTGAAACTCATCTCAAAGACCTTGCTGCGGCTCGCAATGAAGCTCTCGCCTCTCACGAGATTGCTAGACAAGTCATGGCTTCCCGTTCCAACCGTCGCTTTGTTCCCTTCGCCCTCAGAGATAAAGTCTGGCTCGAAGCCCGGAACCTTCACCGGAACATGACTCACACCAAATTTGCCCTGAAACGCGAAGAACCCTTTACCATTACCAAGGTCCTCTCGCCGATCACATACAAACTCTGCCTCCCCAAAATGTGGAAGATCCATGACACGTTCCACGCTTTGCTTCTCACCCCCTATCACGAAAACTCCGTCCATGGGAAGAATTTCCCTGCACCACCCTCGGAACTTGTAGAAGGTGAAGAGGAATATGAAATAGAATGGATCTTATGCCACCACGGAACTTCGTCACGCCGCATGTTCCTGATCTGATGGAAAGGGTACTCTGCCAAAGAAGACTCATGGATCGCCAAGTCAGAGTTGCAGCACACCAAATCCCTCCTCTTGGACTATAAGAAACTTCACCCTCTCGCATTCCCCCTCTCTTCTTCACCTCCATCTTCCTCACCAAAGAAAACAAAATGTTGTTCCTAACTTTCTCGAAACTCATCATCTACTATGGCCATCGAATTTACTTCTTCCACTCCATCTTCTGTCTCTTCACCCATCTCTTCATCTTCACCTTTAGATTCTACTTCCACTACGGCCGATGCCGGTTGGGGTGATCACTCTGCATCAGGATGATACGCCCAGATAGAAGAACAACCCCCTGTCTCCCTTGCTACCACGCCGTCCACTCGTCTCCCTATGCCCATCTTATCTGTCGATGTCCCTCTTTATGCCAATCGCCTCTGCGATGACTTTCCAGATGAGGAGTACATTCGCCTTATGAACCAATTTATCACTAACTCTCGTCTCGCCACCTCCATCATGGCCTACCTAGATGTTGGTTCCCCACTCTACGCCCTTTACCGCGCATACCTCCAGGCTGAACATCTCACCCCTATTGCATCCCACATCACTGCACAAGCCCATGTCAGCTTTATCGGCTCCCTCCTATCCACTATTCACAATGAACTGCGAGGAGCACTCTCCATCGCCCTGTACCAACTTGGCATGGGAGAATTCTTGCAGGACCTAGACTGGTATCTCCTAGAGCTCAGTCGACAACAGCGTATCCCTTTCCCAGACACCCCATCTGCATCATCATCGCCACTCAGATCTGACAAAGTCAACACCCTAGACCGCGCAGAAGCCCATTGGACTGGTAACAACAGGCAGACTCCCCTTATTAGCTCCCATCCTCGTTACCACGAAGCCTGCTTTCATTGCCACTGCCTCAGACATAGACGCAATGATTGCATGTTCTACCAATGCCCTACCTGTCTATGTTGGCGACCGGGCCATAATCAGAGCCATTGTCCATTACGGCACCCACCAGGCATTCTCTCCCCAGCTTCATCCCCGCAGTCCTTGCCGCAGTCCTCTAGATCCTCTCGCTCTAACCGCTCCCGCCAATCTAATCGAATTCGTCCTATCCCTTCCCCTCGCCGACGCCATTCCCCGTCTGCTGATGACACCCTTGTCGATAACGATGTCTGGGATGACACTGCGTACGCCAACGTTACCAGTTCCCCTGGCCCTTCATATGGAGACTTCTAGCCCTTCACTGGTAGCTTGGGCATAGTAGGGGGGTAATGTTACGATTTGTCATTTCTTTTCCTTTTTCTTCTCTTTTCTTGACCGTTTCCACTACGGACTACCAAGCTCTGTGTTCAAACCACACCTCGGCCATTTCTTTCTTCTGTGATGACACAATACCCTTAACCCATCTACCTTAGTCATCACTTCCTCCATTACTCATTTTCATTTGTCATCGATGCTGCGCATGACTCATTCCTGCTGTGCATTAATCATTATAACTCATCATGACTCACTTCCCAGTCACTATGACTCATCGCAGCTGCACATCATGACTCATCTTCATTTCCTTGTACTATATAAACCTGTCCATACAACTTGTATTCTCTAAGCTAGATCTCCTCTGTTCCTCCTGTACTTTCATACCTTCGTCAATCTAGCCCACCTTTCGTCCCTTCCCTTTACTGGGTGAATCTCTGCATGTCTTTGTCCTACACTTGACTGGACGCTAGACTTGTAACACTTCCTTAGATCATGTTACAGTCATCTCTACAATCGATAGAACGACCTCTGCGGCCGCCACCCCTGTGCGGTAAACCCCTTCATCCTTCAACTCCTTCATACTCAGAGGCTACGCTCATCCCTACCAGGGCCAAGCGTAATAGTTCAGGGATGAATGCTCCCAAATGGCCAAACATTGGGACAGTTTTTTGAGCCACTATATCCCT
Organism: Rossbeevera mucosa; assembly: GCA_038090415.1. Lineage (NCBI taxonomy): Eukaryota > Fungi > Basidiomycota > Agaricomycetes > Boletales > Boletaceae > Rossbeevera > Rossbeevera mucosa. The sequence goes on along the minus strand of JBBPMR010000532.1, from coordinate 8,459 downwards.
TGCTCAACTGATCATCGACGAAAGCAGAGACTTCTTCTTGCTCTGTTATGCTCATGGAGATGACTCTTCTTTTCTTTGGTGTGAAGTCCAGCTTCAGATCTATCACATGATTTCAAGGTTTTCTTTCAGGCATGTGTTCACTGGCCTTTTTTGAGAAGACATCTAGAAAATCATGATAACAGGCAGGGACCAACTTAAAATCATCCTTAGGTTCAACTGGAGGGGTGGTAATTAGGGCATATACTCAATGAGCATGTGCTAGCTCATGTTCCTCATCAAGAGCCTTTTGTGCCTGCTGCAGGTTTTTGTAGGATTGTGGGCATCAGGTAAGTTTTACTTCACCCATGATCCAATCAATTTCAGAGTTGTGGGCTTTCAACCACATATATCCAATCATTATTTTGCTTTTACCAAGATTGGTGACATCACAACAAATGTGTTCTCAGTGTCTGTTGGCAATGCCAAAACCTATACAGGCAATGAACTAGGTCACCACAAAAGTCAAGCACTCAAGAGGAAACTGTTAAGGCAGGAATTAACCAGAACAGACTAAGGAATCTGGCTGGACTGGTATTGTATATATACTACTTTACATGCAGCGGCCATGAGGTGTACTTTAGGGCAAGTGCTTAGTGAGCAATGATGTGCTGTGAGATAATCTACTATATATATACTAAGTGTTCACACACTTGTGGGAACAGTGGTCTAGAACTACGACATGAGGCTACCATGCCTTTAGCATGTGCTAGCTATGAGGTATGACATCATAATGGTCTAGACTCAAGTCACGTGACACGATAAGATAAGATCGAGCGCTTAGATGCGAGATAAGATTGACATGTGCTAAGATAAGATAAGATTGACATGTGCTAAGATAAAATAAGATAAAATAAACCAGCACTAAAGCTAGGTTGCAAAAGAGAGTTTGTAACAGTGTCTCTGATAATCAATTAACAGATTTGCCTGATAAGTGATTCCTCCTATAGAGTTTTTTGTACCATCAGTGTTATACACTGGTACCATGTATTTCAAGGGGATTAAATTAATGTGTTCTTTTTATGCCCAGGGTAGGTTGATAAAGATGCCAGTTGCTCCACTATCCAGTAGTGCATCAACCTCTAGATTCATATATTTTTGGATTATCTCAGTTTTTATAAGTGGTTTACTGGTGGAACAGATTGTCTTCATGCAATGCTCTGTCAGGTTCAGAGTGGAAACCTTTTCTTGTTTGGTACACACAGAATTAAGTGCATCTTCCTGAAGGCCAAGCCCTTTTGAAGACCCTATGTTGGTTGGTACTTCTGGTAGGCTACCACATTGAGAAGTAATATTATAAATGGAAGATATTCTGGATTTGTAACTATCATCCTTGGCAATGTTGGCCAATTTTCTCATATTATATACAAGTTTTGGTATACTACTTGAAACACTACATACAGTGACCTTGGAAACCCTTTCTATATTAGCCTCAACTGTGATGTGTGAAGCACACTGCCAGGCACTGTGGGAATTTTGGTTGGCTTTGGTGGAGTTATAAATAGTACATACTCTCAGCTATGGCATTGCCTCCAGGGTCATGTGATTTGGTTCACACACTATTGAGATAGATCCATTTTAAAACAACCATGTCATGGAAAGAGTTTCTGAGCTTTTGAATTTACAAGGGTATTTGGATATTATCAGTACTTGGTATAGCCTCATTTTGCTTTCAACACTGCCTGAACCCTTCTAGGCATACTCTCAATCAGTTTCTGACACTTCTCAACTGATATCTTCTCCCACTCCACCTGAACTCTGTTCCACAACTCATGAATTTCATTAGGAGGGTTTTTATACTCTGCAAGCCTTCTTTTAAGCCACCTCCAGAGATATTCTATAGGGTTCAGGTCAGGAGACTGTGTAGGCCAACCCATAGTGTCAAATTCCTGCTCCTCTAGCCACTCCTTGACCTTCTTGCAGGTGTGCTTGGGGTCATTGTCTTGCTGAAAGATGGTGTCAGAAGGATTGAAACCATAATACTCCAGTGTCTGCTGGTGTTCATCCTTCAGAATTTGAAGGTAGAGGTCCCCATCCATCCTATCATCAATCTTGGAGGCAAATCCAACTTTCTCTCAAGTTATACAACTCCACATTATTGAAGATTCTCCTCCAAACTTGAGGGTTCCATCTACCAGCCTATTACTAAGCTCCTCACCTGATCTTTTCCAAGTCCATTTACACTCATATACCAGGATGACACAACCCCTCATCGTGTTGAATGTAATGTATCAGATTATGCAACTAATGCAGTAGGCGATTGATTTTGGTCTCATCAGACCATAGGACCTTCTTCCAGTCCTCTATAGTCCAATCCTTGTAAGCATAAGCAAAATCCAAACAAGCCTTGTGATGCCTAGCAGAGAGAATAGAGCATTTGGACTTCACTACAGCCTTTATATCAGATTTCTTCAAATGAAAATGAACTGTACTGTCAGAGAGTGGCTCATTAATGATATTGAACAGAGCTTTGGTCACTTGGACAGCATTTTCAGCTCTACCAGAGGTGATAAGGTGTTGGGCATGGCGTGTTGACAGGGAAAAACTTGGAAGGATGACCTCCAATAGCTCTGGAAAGGGTAGAATGCTTCTTGGAGCAAAGTTTGGATATAGTGAAAGGGCTGACACCAGTTTACTTGCTGAGTGAGAGAGAGAGATTTAACCATGATTGAAGTTGGAAAATAAGAAGTGTGTGAACTATTTTAAACTCAGACATGCTATTGATATATATATATTTGTTTGTATTGACAAAACAATAGCAAAGAATCAATAATTTGACTAAAATCCTAGTTATTATTTCTAAAGCTCAGAAACCCTTTTCATAACATGATTGTGTTAAAATGGATCTATCTCAATGGTGTGTGAACCAAATCACATGACCCTGGGAAAAAATTTATAGCTGAGAGTATGTACTATTTATAACTCCACCAAAGCCAATCAAAATTAATTCCCACAGTGCCTGGCAGTGTGCTCCACACATTACAGTTGAGGCTAACATGGAAAGGGTTTCTGAGGTCACTGTATTTTTGAATTTTCATTTATTGTTTGCCATTCACTATCTAAATTATTTTCTACAAAGTAGGGAGACAGAAACAGTCAAGCACTATCTAGGCATCATGACCTCAAAGAAGCAAAATCAGAAAATGTGTCCACCTGAAATCTGTGTCAATTTGAACTGAAGTGGAGGTCGTATTGATGTATATCCAGAATACAGAGAAAGACATACCAGTAAAAGATTTTGGAGGAGTACCAACTGTAATGGTGCAATACCAGGCGGTGTACTTATAGCTTGTCAAGGTTGCGGCACCGACAGCGTGCTTCTCCAGGTTACGCAGCTCTGTCCCTTTCACGGCAAGAGAGTGGGGCATCCCCATATTCTTCTTGTAATTTTCAAGAGCACAGGCCATTTTACTATAATAATAGTTCAGGAACGATGATCGATGTAGATCAAGCCATGTTGAACTTATGCATTGACTAAGTTGATATGGGAGTCAAGTGAGTTGAAATCCACGGTGTTGCGAGACCTCAACCATGGTGATTGTTTGGCAAGATATATCATCGTCCCATTGGGCTTCCGGTCAAGCTCGATTATTGGAACGGTTAAGGCAGCCATTGCAAGGACGATCACAGAGACTGCCAGGCACATTCTGTTACAACCCTCATTTTTGACCTAAGTCTTAAGCGCTTGAGTTATCTTATCTAGGCGTGTGTTACACTTGGTCCGGGTAGGAACGAGTGTGGCCTCGAGAAGAAGGTCTTAGAGCTAGGAGCGAGGGCAAGGGGGCCTTGAGGGTCGAGAGATCAAAGCGACTGAGGACTGGAGGGACTGATGAAGTCTTGAGGATCAAAGGGATCAAGACAACAGGGTTCTTCGAGAGTCTAGGGATCGAAGACTGAGTACTGAGAGCGACAAAGACAACCTATAAAGCTGGGTTGAAAGCTCAGAGGTTGAAGCGTCCTTTCAAGTGCAGGACAAGGTCACACAGAGGGTTCAAAGAGACAAGGGATATATTCCGAGACGTATCTAGGGGATACTCAAGGAGGGATATTCGAGGGAATACTCGAGGAGGTCAAGGTTAGAGAAGTAAGGAGCGATGTTGAATCGCTTTATAAGTGGAGAAAGAACAATAGAAAGGACTATGATTGGTTGCTAAAAGTGGCGTCATAGAATGTTATGGAATATAGTGGAATGGGTAGGTAATCCGCAGTAAGGAGCAGTAAGAAGCTGTGGATGACTAAACATACATGAAAGCGGTGGTGGTAAGAGCGGCATAGAAGGTGAAAGGAGGAAGGAGAGAAAGAAAAGAAGTGGGGGTCTGTATGAATCGTAACAGCGTGCGTCTATCTTATCTTATCTTATTGGATTAGATTAGCGCTTGCAGTCATCTTATCGAGTCACGTGATCGAGGTCTAGACCTATGACATCACAAACACATTGTTTACGTATGGCACACAGCCTTGCCTTATTGTTCACATGTGTGCACTGGTTTGCCTCATGTTCACCTCATGGATCACATAACCTGTGCTCTTCATGGTAACCTCATTGCATATTTAACCTTATATAGTTATAGTGTTCTCACGTTCTGTCATACCTTACAAATCACATTCCCACACTTACCCTAATGTAGCCTCATGTAGAACATGTGTACCGTAGTATATATTGAATGCAACACCAGCCAGACTCCTTAGTCTGTTCTGGTTGATTTCCGACCTAACAAGTCCCTCCCCTTGAGTTATCGTTTGATTGTGGGTGACCTAGTGCAATTCCTGTATAGGTTTTGTCGTTGCCAACAAAAGAACAGACTCTTATCTCACTACCTCACCTGTCACTGGTACACGTGACATGACCTTCAAACTATCAAGGCCCTTATCATGCTGTCCCCTCTTGTCTTGTTTATTGCTGTGGTCATACTCGGATCCCAGAGTTTAGGGAAACCCCTCACATCGAGGTTAAAGAGAACCCTTGACCAGGTTACCATCTCTGAAAAGCAATCGGATCCACACTGCTGCATATACACTGGTCCGGCGTCGCTCTAGTTCACATTGTCAGGGTAGATCCCATTCGAGGGAACCCTTCTGACCACTAGAACATAAGGATCAATCCCTTAGTGCATAGTGGATCAGCACAGCAGAGACGATACTGTGCAAACGTCAGAATAGTGAGCTTCTTCTGTAAGACTTGTAGCCTTACAGAGCTAAATCTGTGCTGTAGCCAGGCATCTCCAGTTCCTCGACTCCCTCCATTTTAGTATAGTTTTCTCTTTAGGTATCTTGGTGGTTGGTCTCTTCGTGAGTATCACCCAAGATAGACTGCAGCTGGTCTCTTCGTGAGTATCACCCAAGATAGACTGCAGCTGGTCTCTTCGTGAGTATCACTCAGTCACAATAGCTACCATATAGTTCTCCTCAAATTACAGTTATACCGTAAACTTTGCTTGTCTCCTCTCACCTACCCCCATAAAGGAAGAATCAGTTACCTCTGATCTCCAATATCCACCAATTGCAATTGAGGATCTTCCTGACTACGATTCAAACAATCACCCTTGTCCTGAGATAGAAACTCAATCCCCATACCTAGTTCCAAACCCCGCCTATAGCAAATATGTCGAACGCAGACATTGCCGCGCTGCTAGCAACCCTCCAGCAGCAAATCTCAGATCAAAATGCAGTCATAAACACGTTGAATACCATGGCCAGGCAGGCCGAAATCCGAGCAATCACTGCTGAAAACATGGTGGCAAGTTTAACAAGCACCACTGAAGTAAAGGTGCACAAAAAGATTTCGGTAGTACCTGACCCAGGTATCTACAATGGGACATATAACAGATTCTCAGAATGGGAAACCAAGATGGAAGTCTTTATTGAAATGAACCAAGAGGCCTACACAACCGAAAAAGATAGATGTTTGGCCACATTATCAAGAATAGGTTCTACAAAGGACCAAGACAAGAACGGCACAGGTAGCTGGGCCCATAACCAAATGAAAATATACTAGAAAAACGGATATCCAGAGTACTCGGTCCTAATGGGTGGACTCCGCAAACGATTCTCAATTGGGAATCACAAAGACATCACCTTGAGGAAACTCATGGCATTAAAACAAGGGGCATCCGACAGGATGCAGGTCTTCTTGACCAAATGGATCGCCTTATTTGATGAGGTGCAATGCGGAGACTTTATGGGCACCGCATTGCTAGAACAAAATGCCTGCCAAGACATAGTCCGACAAATATTCATAGATTCCAAGCGACAGGATCTAGTATCAGACTACGTAATAATTCTTCAACAGTACGTGGAGGCAATCAAGGCCTTCAAATACCGAAAGGGCCCTCGCAAGGACCCGAATGCTATGGACATTGATGCAGTCCATCATTCGTGGGAAGAACCCTCCAATTTCGGAGGAGGAACAAAATCATTCGCTGTGGCTGTTGCTGAAACCAAGAAGGTCCAAGCCACAGGGACCTTAACATGCTACAACTGTGGGAAGGACAGCCACATGGCCAAAAATTGCAAGACACCATCAACTTATTGTGGTGAATGTGGCTTTTCCTGTGGAGGACACCGTAAAACGTGTTCAAAGCGAGGGAAACAAGTTAGAGCCACCGGAGAGCAAACTCTGAAATCAAGTGCCACAGCGAGTACATCTAGAACCACTTTAGATAGTATGGACCTTGATGCCATTAGGGCATATTTAGACACACGTGAGGCGGCAGGAAAAGCCTAAGGGAACCCCTATCGGGTAAGGGTCCCTCCCAGCCGTCTGTAGTTAGTAATAGTTTTGTACCAAGAGCTCGACGCCTAGATAGTGCTAGCTTGTTTCATTTTGATTTCACTTGCAATTGTTTCAATTCTTTTTCCTCTCTTGATCCTAATGTAAATTTAGATAGTACTGTTCCTTCTAGTTCTGTTTCTACTTTTATTTCTTCTGCACAATGTGGTAGCCTGCCTGCAGATAAAACCGAAACAGCGTCTTGTATTGAGCGTGGCCCCGGTAAAAGGGTACTTAATTCTGTTAAAAAAGAAAAAAAAATATTTCCTGTCATAACCCGAATGACCGAAGAGTGTGCTCATTAAAGCCTCTTAGGGAAATAACCTTAAAAATCGAGATCATAGAAAACCATACAAAAAAATCTTGCAGTGCTCTGCTAGACAGTGGCGCTAATGGCATATTTATAGATACTGAATGGGCTAAAAGAAATAGAATCCCTCTAAAGCCCTTAAAGCTAGTCGTCCCTGTTTACAATGTGGATGGCACTCTAAATGCCGCTGGTGGTATTGCCTACCAAACTGATCTCGTAATTGACTATATGGGTCATCATGAGAAGATCACAGCAGATGTGACAAACCTTGGATGTAATGAAATGATCCTCGGTTATACATGGTTAAGGGACCACAATCCCGATATCGATTGGACCATAGGAGCCGTAAAACTCAATAGATGCCCCGCTTCGTGCAAATCCTTGCGATGAATGGTGCTTTCTTCTTCTGAAGAACACGAACAAGCATATCGCATTGCCAACCTCATAAACAACTTTTCCGTCAATGAAAAAGTTGAATACAAAGATGTGTTTAAACTAGTACCAAAGCATTATCATGAGTACTTAGATGTGTTTTCTGAAAAAGTATCTGAATGATTGCCACATAGAAAACCTTGGAATCATGCAGTAGATCTTAAGCCCGATTTTGTACCAAAAAAGGGTAGATTGATACCATTGGGACCCGCAGAACAGAATGAGGTTAAAAGTTTTGTGGATGAACAGTTAAAAAAGGGTTACATTCGACCTTCTAAATCGCCACAGACATCTCCTGTCTTTTTCATTCCTAAAAAGGATGGAAAGAAACGTATGGTCATGGATTATAGATATCTCAATGAAGGCACGGTTAAAAATAACTACCCTCTGCCTCTCATTTCACAGATTATTGATAAGCTCCAAGGAGCTAAATTGTTTACCAAGATGGATCTTAGATGGGGATATAACAATGTCCGAATCAAAGAAGGCAACGAGTGGAAAGGTGCCTTCATTTGTCATTTAGGGGCCTTCGAGCCTACCATAATGTTCTTCGGGATGTGCAATAGCCCTGCAACATTCCAACAAATAATGAATGAAATCTTCACCAATGATGAAGACATTGTAATAATCTACATTGACGATCTGTTGATCTTTTTGAAACATAATGATGTAGCAAAACATAGAGAAGCCGTACGAAGAGTACTTCGAAAGCTTCGCAAGAATGATCTATTTGTAAAACCCTCGAAATGCTTCTTCGAAGTAACAAAAGTGGATATGCTAGGCATGGATGTATCAGGAGATGGTATCATCATGAGTAAAAACAAACTTGATGGTATTGCCTCTTGGCCTGCTCCCACGAATGTGAAAGGAGTTTGCAGTTTCTTGGGTTTAGCCAACTTTTATAGACGTTTT
>JBBPMR010000531.1:0-18813 GCA_038090415.1 Rossbeevera mucosa | reverse complement strand
AGGACGTCAAAGAATTCTTTGCTGTTCGGAGCATGGAAGAAGCGGATGTTTACTTCTCGAGTCTTCCTGAAGAACACCGTTTCCACCTCGTGGACAAGTTGGTGGGATCTGCCCTGGAAAGCAAGGAGGCGGACGCTGTTCTTGTTTCGGAATTCTTTGTCCAAGCATCTTCCAAAGGTCAATGTTCGTTCGAGATGTTTGAAGCAGGCTTTATGCCGATGGCGGAGTTCCTGGACGATATTGCTATTGACGCCCCGAACGCATTCAAGTTTATGGCAATCATGTTGAAGGGGGCAGGTTTCAACAGGGACGAGGAGAGGCTGGCCCGGATTGCTGGTAAATCGATGGATGGTGACAAGTTAGTCGGGCTTGTGTCCTCGTGACGAACACGTTTTATTACTGCACGCATTTTTCATCCTTGCATTCGCATTCTTTCTTCTCTCTTATTGGGCCACGCGCGGTTGCGATTTGCGGTCCGCTTCTTTTTTGGCTTTTCTTTTTCGTTTATTATCATTTGCAAGTGACCCGAGTTTTGTCCTCTGATGGTTGTTCGCGTGTTCTGGATGTTCTGCACTAATTTTGTACATCGCATGGTCTTCCTTCTGTTTGTCTTTTTCTCTACATCTTACAGCCGACGGTACACCAGGTACTATGCAAACAATGCACTCAGACGAGACGACGCACTATTTGAGGTGGTAATTCGTATGATAGGTAGATCCGAATAGCCCCTGATAATATAACGGCACATTTGACGCATCACGTTATGCGCTTGTTAGGAATTCCTTTTCAGGTATATCCCTTATTAAGCGGGTGCTGATAGCAGCCACATTGACCAGCTCGACTGGCATCACATTGCTGCCGATCTGAGCATAAACCCTTTACCGTACCACCACGACGCAACAGTCAGGCGACATGACCGGCTCTAGTGCCAAACCAGGGCTGTGGACGACCCTGCAAAGGAACCTCAATTTCTTTCGCATACATTTATTGTTCTTGTAGGCACACTGGTCATTGAATGCCCCTGTTCAACGTTGACCGCCTACAGCACGTTCACGCCCCTGATTTTCTCCGTCATTTTATATGCTTCCAACGGAAGATATCCTATCAAGTATATCGATGCACTCTTCAACTCCGTCAGTGCTATCACCGTCTGCGGCCTTGGGACGGTGAATCTGAGCCAGTTGACACCCTGGCAGCAAACTCTATTGTTCATTCAGATGTGCACAGGGAGCCCGGTAAGCAATTTCATCATGCAACGTGGAAAAGGAGTGCGAAATAGTCTGTGTTACCATGCTAGGTCGTCGTCTCATGGTTCATGGTGTACATCCGAAGGTCAGTCCGACGCGGTCCCTTAGCGTTGCCCATTTCATTTCCTTGTCAGACACTTTTTCGCCAAAAAGTTCGCGTACATCCTGCTCGCAGAGGCCGCTAGGCGAGAAGTTGTTTCCGAGTTGCCGACCACGGAGTCTCTTGATTTGGCAAGTGCGACTGGGCCGAGGCGTCATTTTGGGAAGCGTGTAACGTCTCTTATCCGTCGCCGGACTGGGTTGAGTCTGGTGCCTGAAGAAACGGAAAGGTCGTCCACGCCCCAGGAAAAGGAGAACATCAACAGCAAGCTCAGCACCAACATGATCCGCAGGATGGACGGACCCCCGAAACGAGTTAATCCGGATGGGTTGATCAATGAAGGGATCGACGTGCATCCCAAGAGACTGTCTACCGGCAGAATTGCTAGTGGAGAGGGACAAGAGAAAGACCAACCGCCGTCTCCTGTTCGGTCCGAGTCCCTTGTGAACCGGAGTCATGTACATGGCACTGATATTTCTTACAGCACTGCTACACCAGGGAACATTCACCCTGCTTCTTGTCGGTCACCTTGTCCACTCTCGGCTGGTACATGGGTGTGCTGATTACTTTACAGCCAGCTTGGGCAAGCTCAATACAAACATATCCCCGACGAATTCACCACAATTGTCTCCTGCTGTTGGAATGCCGCGCACGACGACCATCGAGTTTGCTCCGAACGTTGCTCGTCACCATGTACCGGGTACGGTTCTAAGTAGACAGAGCACTGGCGCACGAGACCGTCCTGCCGATGAGCGCCCCAGAGGACAAAGACCGCATGACACCTTGCATTCTCGCCGATACCCTGTGGTAGGTGCACGGTCGCAAATATCGTTGGCGCGGCACCCCTCGCACACATCACTGTCCGGTATTGATCCACAAGGAGGGCATTCGCATTCAGAAGCTCGCCACACTGGTTTTGGTGGATTTCCGATGCCACAAAAGGTACTCAGCACCCTTTTCCGGCATTTATTCCCTCGGGCAGCAAATCGCCTTCGGAAGAGTTTGACGATCCCGGCTACGGCGACCCTCTCGGGTGGAGAACAGGGCCGGACGGCATCCATCACTGGGGTTGTTGCAAACCTACCCGAGGGTTCCAAGCCTGTTTCCTATATCTCGTTCGACGCGATTGTGGGACGCAATTCAGTCTTTCATATGCTCACCAATGATCAATTAGAGGAACTGGGTGGAGTAGAGTACCGCGGATTGAATGCGCTGTTGTGGCTGGTTGCGGTGGTGAGTATGTTTTCGAACGTGTCGACCGACCGTTGTCTTGATACCTTGGAATTAGTATCACTTTGGATGTCAATTGGTTGCGTTCGTCGTCATTGCTCCTTACATGGCTTTGCCAAAGTGGGCCAGTGATTTCGTTCCTCCTGCGTTGATTCGGCCAGTGTCGACTCCATGGTAAAGCTAGTGACTGATCTACTTTATCGGACTGACAACCTTTGACCCCACAGGTTCTCCCTCTTCCAGGTAGTTTCGACGTACACTAACACTGGGTTCTCCCTCGTAGATCAGTCTATGGTCCCTTTTCAGACTGCCTATCCGATGATATTCTTCATGGTCTTCTTGATCTTGGCTGGGAACACCGCCTTTGTGAGTCCCCCTCTTATTTCCGTGTTCGAAGAAATTGAACATTGACCCCTTCCAAGCCTATCTTGTAAGTGATGGTTCCTCTGCACATACTTCTGTAATGACCCCTCGTGTGCAGTTTACGACTTATGATGTGAGCATGGTCCCTCTTATCTTCGTTGTATCATTTAAGCGGCCGATCTAGCTGGACCATTGCAAAGTTGATACCCACCCGATCTCGCCTCTACGAGACGTTGCATTTTCTCCTCGACCATCCACGGCGTTGCTTTGTATATCTATTCCCTAGCTATCAAACCTGGTTCCTCTTTTTCGTTCTGATATTGCTAAAGTAATTGGCCATGTTGTCTCTAACAGTAAGAACTCGGCTGATTCGACCTTGACCCATCTTTAGCTCGATCGACTTTTTCTGTTTCATGGTTCTCGATATCGGGAGTCCAGCAACTGAGGCGATTCCGTTTGGAAATCGATTCGCAATTGGAATACTGCAATCCGTTGACGTCCGTGCTTCGGGATTCTCCCTCGTTACAATTGCGGGATTGGCTCCAGCCGTCCAGTGCGTCCGCCTGACTGATTCATTATAATCGTCGCTTACTGTCTACCCAGGGTAATGTACGTGATCATGATGTACATCAGCGTATGTGCGTATACATCTTTCGTTGGGCTGGAAGGTTACTGACGCGAGCTGGCCCCTAGACCCTATAGCAATGAGGTAGGTTGCGTGGTTCTCGGGACACGGGGATTAATAAGATGCAAGTGCAGCGTGCGTTCTACGAACGTGTACGAAGATCAGTCCCTTGGGATATTTCACCCGGACGAAGAGTTCTCCGCGGCAGAGCGTGCATTCGACAAGACTGATGCGTCACGAATGGCCACGTGGGGTCGCTATCTGGCCATGCATGCCCGTCACCAGCTTTCCTTTGGTACGCCGCCCTTTCGTCTACGTCGTACCATGCTGACACCCCCCTCAAAGATATGTGGTGGCTAGCATTAGCCCTTTTCTTCGTTTGCATTATCGAGGTTTGTTTGGAGTGGATGATTACCCATGTCTTCGGTCCTGAACAACTTTACCGTTAGAGAGATAACTTGAGCGATACACAGACCCAAGGCTGGTTTAACATATTTTCGATTCGTGCGTGCGCAACTTCCCTTGTTAACCCGTGCCGACTAAAATTTCTTTCTTGCTCAACAGTCTTTGAAATAGTTTCTGGGTATGGATCCGTCGGGCTTAGCCTTGGTATTCCGAATGTAAGTACTGCTGAGAATCTATGATCATGATCTCATTCATGAATCCAGCAAAACTATTCTCTGTCTGGGGCATTCCGACCCTTGTCGAAGCTCATTCTATGTCTTGTTATGATACGTGGCCGCCATCGTGGTCTGCCCGTGGCAATCGACAGAGCCGTAGTACTTCCTTTTGAGTTTGAAAGGGGAGTAGACAAACCGCCGGGTCCGCCGCCCGGAACCGACGAACAGCGATCCAGTATCGGCGCTGCTTCTAGTCCTGTCGGGGAATTTGCGGACGACGCTGAACATGGGCAAGCGACTACGGAAATGAAGTTATTCGGAGGAGATAAAGAGGAGGCCGCTGAGGTACGAGAGCACGAGCGCCGGGAGTAGAATAGGAATCGCGCACGAGTTCGATGAACTCATATTATAGATCAGCCAACTTGTCTCGTGGACCGGTCTAATTTTTAGAGGAATGGACTCATAAACTTAGGAAAATGCCGAGTCTAGTAGTAGTATACGTATTTTCACGGAGAAGACAGTATTGTGTTAGCGAAATGACATTACTAATCGATAGACATGTTTCCGCCATCATCACTACCAGGTGGGCCACAGCGCACCAGCACAGACGCGGACGGCGCCGTTCGCCAAACTGACACAGATGCTGCCCTCGCGAGACTCTCTGCGATGAAGAAAGGTTATGTCGAAGATCCATTTATCATGCATCTCGTCCCTCGCGCCCAGTTCCAACCTACTCGTCCCCCTTTGATCAACATCGGAACGTACCTCCGTTCCAAGTCCATCGATGGGCTCGTCGAACACTGGCTAGATCTTTGTGAACGTCGGGGCACGACATGCCAGATCGTGAGCCTAGGAGCTGGAAGCGATACCAGGTTTTGGCGCATAAATGTGTGTGCTTCGTTCTTGACGTCGCTTCCAGTCATGACGTCGATCTGGTTAGACCGGGCCTCGCTCGCATGTCTTGGTGTCATACTTCGAACTTGATTTTCCCGATGTCACTGCGAAGAAGGTGATGGCTATCCGCAAAAGCAAGAAGCTCAGCGCTGTTCTAAAGAACGTTAACATTGGTAAGCTGTTTCTGATCAGTCAATTCCGGTGGTCTTTATCTCAAGGTTAAAAAGCATCCGGTGGGACTGCGCTCCATGCAGATAAATACCACTTGCTTCCTTGCGATCTGCGTCTTCCGCCATCCAGTTCTCTAGAGCCGCTGCTCAATGGACTGTTATCCTCATCTCTCCCTACCCTCTTACTCTTCGAATGCGTGTTGGTTTACATGGCACCCCAGTCGTCCTATGCCCTCGTCGACTGGTTCGTGAACCATTTTACCTCCGCACAACACGGGAGCATTCTCGGAGCCATCGTCTATGAGATGTTCGGCCTCCAGGATGCCTTTGGTCGAGTCATGTTGAATAACTTGCAGGTATTCCTGTCGCATTCTCTTTACGTTCGTCTCTCAGTTGCAAGCGTAGTCAAGGAACGTGTCTTTACCGGGCGCGACCGCGTACCCCACGGTCGATTCCTTACCCAGCCGTTTCACCCAACACAGATTCACGTTCTCCCGTGCACTTACACTAAGGGAGGTGCGTGAGAAGTACATCAGCCCCTCCGAACACGAGCGGTGAGTGACTTGTTCATTCGCAACGGTGAAACTGGGTTCGTCCCGACATCGCGTACAGGATATCTCACCTCGAGCTTCTTGATGAGGTCGAGGAGTTGAACCTGGTGCTCAGTCACTATGCCATCACTTGGGGTGCGAAGACGTTCATGTCCTCGGAGAACACGGACCCTTGGCAATGCTGGGGACTAGAAGCATCCCTGCCTCTAGACGCATCTTATCATGCGCGTGAGGAGATTGCTATATAGGCTTATTGGTGGTTTCGATTAGATTTGAGTAAAGCCAAACTGTCGCCGAACAAGGGTGCCTTTACCGCAGACCTGACGAGCAAAGGTATATTCATCGGACCGAGTCGCACCTTCTACTAGAACTTTCTCACTGGAACACCCAGCCATCATGCTGTGGCCGAGAGAACAAAGATTTTTTTTCCATGCTACCTTTGGATATTGTGGGCGGACCAACGATGCAATAACCTTACTCTCGTGATTTTCTTGTTTCTCATATTTCGGGACGAGATGACATGAGACAGACTCTGTGAGCCGTGTCCTTTTAATGGACATATGATGCGCCGCACGATGGCTACCTAGCCGACTTCTGCTAACTGTATCGAACCAATCGCATGTCAAAAGTCACACCCTACTATGGAATCACGGCGTAATACTAGCATGTGCAATGGCGCTACATATTGTCTTGACGTCAGCCGCTTGACCTTGTTTTGTTTTTGGTGTTGTGGGGCCGTACGAAACTCACAAATATAAGCAACATGTGTGCATTCTTAGCGAAAGAAGGCAAACAAGGGTCCTTCCAAACGAAGCCGGCGCAGGACATGGGCCCAAAAGGCGCTTTGCAGGAAGTGCAGAACCTATTGGTATTTGCTCCGCTTATCTATCTAAGCTTCTGCATCCCTGACTGCCACAACATCGGATTATTGGAGCTGTGCCAACATAATGTCCGCGTCTTAACGAGAAAAAAGGTTATGTGATCTACAAAAACAGGCTAAGTATTGCACGATAAAAAATGTAGGTTTGAACGACGAGATCCCAGATGGAAATAGTTGAATCCTCTTTTACAATTTGTTCTTGAATTGAGCAAGAGCAAGAGGTTGGTCTGAGCACCAAAAAAAGTCAGGACCCGAAAAGCGGAATGAGCAGCCGACGGGATAACGTACATGTTGCGTTAAACAGGTTGTCAGCCGGCGTCAACCCTACGCGTGCGTGAATTGCACTGGCATCGACCAAGTCTGGGGTCAGTTCATCGATGGTGCGGGCACCGATGAGGCGCATTCCCATTTGAAGTTCGTCCTAAAACCCACGAATTTCAGTGACACCGTTCGACACCGGACACGGTATGGATATGGCATGGAATGGGGCCGTCGTCGTCATCTCCGGCATGCGGATGCGATGACGTTCGCCGCCAGTGGAAGAGCTCATTAGTACGTACCCTGAATATTTCAATGGCTTTTTCAACACCGGCTTCTCCGTATGCACAGAACGAATATAGGAATGCACGTCCAACACCGACGGCTTTGGCACCGAGAGCGATTGCCTTGAGAACGTCGGATGCACGTCGGATGCCACCGTCGACGAAGACCTCGAATTTCGGGTTAGGCCAGGGACCACGAGTCTTCAACGCTTCCACAACTTCGATCAAGTTCTCAATACCAGAACGAGACGTGTCGAGTTGGCGACCGCCATGGTTGGAGAGGACGATACCGGCAACGCCGTAGTCATATGCCTTTAGCGCATCCGCCGGTGTGGCAACGCCCTTCAATACGATAGGTACTTCGGAATATAGTATATTAGCTATCCGCGAGGCGATCAATAGGGCTCGAGAGGCTTACTGTTGGTAATGCTCTGGAACCAAGGAATATCTTTCCATGACAACGAAGGGTCAATGAACGACTGTCGGCAAGTTTAATTAGAAGGACACGCGAGCCGCGAGTGCAAAGCTTACTGAGATGGCGCGGGCGACACCTTCGTTCTTCTTGACACCAGACTGGTTCTCCTGGACCTTGGCAACGCCGGATTCATCGACGAACTTCATGCGCATATCTTTCTCGCGACGACCGAGCTGGGGGGCATCGACGGTGATAAAGAGACCCTTAACACCACGCTTTTCCGCGTGTTGCACATATTTCCGGGTGATCTCTCGGTCACTGTTGACGTACAGCTGGAGGAACATAACCTGTCCAGGGACAGTAGCATCCATGATCTCGTCAAAAGAACAAGAAGCGAGGGTAGGGGCCTATGTTATGGTGGATTAATGCAATGTACAAATTACAGCTGAATAATTACGATGCTCACCATCTGAATAACACCATGTTTTCCAGCGGCGCGTGTCACGTTGAGTTCACCGTCCGGGTGTCCAAGCTTGCCGAGTGCGGTTGCAGACTGTGACCCTCAAAAACTATTTTGCGGAGTTCTCGGAAAGGTAACGTACGATGTAAACAGGAAGTGACGATTTTTGTCCCAGAATTGTGGTTGACCAATCAACTTTGCTGACATCTCGGAGAACTCGTGGCCGGAACCAGATCCTAAAAGCAAAATATAAACACCGAGTCTAGCAGAAATCGACGACAAGGCAGTTCCGAACCTTTGGTACGCAGCGCGGTTTTCCCGTATGGTAATTTCATCATCTGCGGCCGAGGAGTAGTAGGCCCATGCCTTGGGAGGGAGTATCGTCTTGGCAACTACCTAGACAAGACCGTAAGACTGTTGCTCCAAGTGATACGAAAGATTATACCGTACCTCAAAGTCATGCAAGTTCACGATTTCGTCAATTGGTGGACGAGTAGCCAGCAACTCTTCGCGTTTGATCTGTTCCGCAGTCAATTGTTTCTCTTTGACAATAGTGTTTGGGTCAATAGCGCCAAGACTAAAATTCTAAGTACGCGATTACCAATCACTATTGCGGGTTACTCACTGCTTGTCTTTGGGTAGATGCGTAGTAATGACATCAGGGGGGTGAATCGGATCATACCCCTCACTACACGACGATAGTTGAGTTTCAATATACAGATATAAGGGATATTTGCTTACGTGGCATCTTGCCCGGCGTACTTCAGCAGGATTCTACTGCCACCGGGGTGTTCTGTATTCGCGAAGAAAATATGCATGAGTTATTTTGAAACTATGGATATTCTGTACCTGGCAAGAATTCTGTGATATCGTAGACTTTGCCTGTCCAATGGATTAGTCTGGGTGACATCGCCCACGATCTGGCGAGACCATACCATGAACGATGATCCAGCAACTCGAGGCAGTAGAGTGCTCAGCGACGGATTCGGAGGAGATGTAAGACATTGCAATCGAATCCGAGAGAATGGGGGATCGCTGTTGTGAGACATCAGCTTCGAAATTTCAGTGGTTTTTGAGTCGTTGCACACGGAACCGCGGAGACCGCATTTAACGATCATCTCCCCAACACTTATTCAAGCTTGCAGACGATGGAAGGTGAAACCAAGTGACTTTTCGGAGTTAGACCGGGCCTTTCAGCAAGTGGTGATGCTGCCTGTGAACGCCGATTATTCCATTGGGCCGACATCTCCGCCGTTTTTCCCTGGGTGGGCGTCTGAGATGTCAAAGTGGGAAAACTATAGGTGAATTGCGTGTGGAAAGACCGAAAACATCAACGCCCGATTGTTCTCCGGATGCCAGTGCACAAGCATTGGACGACTTGCATCCCCTCTAACTCCACGATTGCATATCCTGCGTAAGAGATGCCCAAAAGGGAGAAGGTTACTCCTAGCAGTCTCGTGTATGTACGATGTACCGTAGTGAAGATTGCTTGTCCTTGGCTGATATTAGCTCCACGCCGAACATGACTTGTTTGATCAGTCTTTATCGACTCAGAACTACCGCGGCATTTCAGCCGTCTCCTATGCAACTGATGTAACTCACGGAGATGTTCCCAAAGGCAAATGAGTCCTTGGGTTGCGAACCAAGGGCAGCGCCAAGCATGATACCGCAGATAGTCTAAAGACAGACTTGAAGAGACGACACAAGTCTGATGTGCGAAGATATCGTATACCCATGGTCGTCATCTTGGGGGGCCGACCCTGTGGTTAGTGATCTCTCTAGATCCTTGCTTGGGTTCGCAATCTCCGATGCGGTCGTGTGGAGATAGCGTATCCTAACAGCCTCACTGGCATGTAGATGCTTTACCCAAGGACTTCACAACCAAAGTCTACACAGCGCCCGCAGGCTGAAAGAGACTGGGAAGTCGTCTGATGCCGCTGTGCTCTTACAGGTTGGCCACAGGGTCACCCACCGGAGTGAACGTTTGAATTCCGATCGAAGGGGGTTATCACACCCATAACGAATCAGCAATATTAGCGTGTCAAACTTTGGATGCTTTACTGTATATACTCGAAACCCCCAAATTCAGCCAATTTACCATCAAAATCGCAGATATTTACTTGAGGAATGATATTTTATCCTCTCGTGTACAGATCTTCGTGAATCTTGTTGCTGTGTGGTGTTCAGAGTATTTCCGACGTCAGACGCGGGCAAGTGTCCGGAGTCGGCCATCGGTCACATGAGTGAGCTGCATATCCTCGAGATTGAGCTTACATAACAGGTGATCCATAAATATTTTACTTCAAGGTGCTTGGCGTCACTGGCTGTATTTCCGTTCAACATCCGTGACTGGACTTCAGGAAGCAAAATAGTCAGCTACCCAGGAAGTACCTTCACGAAGGAAAAGTGGTGCCGCCTCAATGTTAATGTCCAGGTGAACTGGATGCGGTGCTACAAACTTACAATGCCGTTAGAACTTCCACACAATCGTATGTGCACCTGCTAGGCATTTATGATAACTGATATTGAGACCCTGAATTTACTATGATGGGCGGAGGTTAAACCCGGTTAGTTCTTGAACAAGACCCAATCTGGTAACGAAAAAGTCTGGTAACGCTTGTCAAGGTTTCATCCACAAGATCCATTTGGCAATTTTTTCAGTGACCCGCTTCATTTTGTAGTTCGTCCGCCTTTCCCCGCGGCGCAGACATGTATTTGCGCGTGCGGAGCTAACTGCTGCCGATTCGGCCCACCGAAACGGTCTAGCGCGGCCCAACGTAATGAGGACCTGACCCTTTGCAGCCATTCATCATCATCTGGTGAGTGGAAAAATTATCCGAATGCGACCCTCCGCATATATAAAACGTGGTCAGTCTGGACCGAACCAGACACGTCTTTCTTCTTAATCACCTTTGTGTATACTGACTCCAATCCCTCTACGTCACACCTTTACCACCATGCCTGGACTCGACTTCTACAAGACCTCCGAATCACATGGTGCTCCCTCCGTTACAGAAGTGCCAGTCACCCCAGTCGAGGAAACTAGCCCGGCTTCTGTTATTGCGACACCTTCTCCCGCTTCCCCATTGAAGCCTGGGGCCTACTACAACGCTCGTCTGGACCCTAAGAATTTCTTGGATGGCCCTCTATCTTGGGACCCCGCTACCCGTCTTCGTCAGATGCTCGCTCGCCCAGGTATTGTGGTACGTACAAGCGCCTGCTTTGTCGACGAATTTTTTTTATCTGATCGAGATCGTCAGGTTGCGCCTGGTATTTGCGACGGCATCAGTGCCCGTTGCGCGCTTGAGGCAGGCTTCGACTGCATGTACCAAAGTGGAGCAGCGACTACTGCTTCGCGTCTGGGTCAGCCCGACCTTGCCATTGCTACATTGAACGACTTCGTTCAGAGTGCCCAAATGGTCTGCAGTTTAAGTCCCACAACTCCTGTCATTGCCGACGCCGATACTGGGTGAGTAATTACACATTGGTCGTTATCATTTCTTAGTCTGTCTTGCTTGGGTAGCTTTGGTGGCACCGCTATGGTTGCTCGCACTGTATATCAATACGTTCGTGCTGGTGTAGCTGCCATGCACATCGAGGATCAAGTACAAACTAAGCGCTGCGGCCACTTAATGGGGAAGCAGGTCGTCTCTCGGGAAGAGTTTCTCACTCGCATCCGTGCTGCAGTTATTGCTCGCGACTCTATTCCTGGCAACTCGAACTTTGTGAGTGATGATAAGAGGAATCAGAGTTATCGTTTCGATTGTCTCACATCAATTGTCACAGGTTATCATTGGCCGCACTGATTCCGCCCAAGTTCTCGGCATGGAAGAAGCTGTCACACGTCTGAAACTTGCGGCGGATGCAGGCGCCGATGTCTGCTTTATTGAGGGTGTCAAGAGCGCCGATCTACTTACTTCAACGGTGAAGGCATTGGCTCCCAAACCCGTTCTCGTCAATGTCATCTCCGGTGGTCTTACTCCCTCTTTCACTTGTAAGGAGGCCGAGGAACTAGGAGCAAAGATCATCAGTACGTCCGCTCATTGAAATTTAACTTTGTGGCCTAATGTATTTTCAGTCTTTTCGCTTGTCTCTTGCGTTGCTGCGGTGCACGGTATTCGTGCGGCTATGCAATCTTTGAAGAAGACCGGTACCGACTTTAGTTCCGCACAAGGGATGGACCCGAGAGCATTTTTTGAAGTTATGGGTAGGTTGAAAGTGTTACCGTCGGAATGCCGATGCTGATGGCAGTCTTATAGGTCTCGGCGATGTTGTCAGCCTCGACGCGCGTGCGGGCGGAAATGCTTTCGACGCGGTTTAAGATTGACCATTATTTAAGTCGTGGTCGCTCTCTCCTCTCATCCTGGTCGTTTTATTCATGCTGTGTAACACATAGTCATCAGCATTGCATCTCGTACCTATGGTCACTCCTTTAGATCTCTTTTTTTATCTTTTAATTTCTTCAATGGATAAAGGTTGGAATTCACATGTACGTTGAGTAGCGTCGTAGGACCCATTACCAATCAAGTGCTTTGAATTGAAATTTGACAAATTGTGTTTGTCGATCAGTCCCAAAATATCTAGTTGCTTATTTTGGTTTGATTAAGTAAGACGGCGTTCCGAATCTAAATCGGGAAAAGCCGTTGTTCGATTTCGGCGCGCCGCAGGGTCCGCTTTCCGACTTCCGACGCCACTGTCATAGTAGGTTAGTCCGAAAATCGGCAGCTCTGTTTGGACCCTTTTCCTGCAATGGTTGCCAGCAGTAAGCCTCTTGCAGGCAATGAAGTCGCCTTGCACAATACCCGCGAAAGTTGCTGGATCATTGTTCACGGTGCGTTCAGTTGTGGTTGGCGGCGCGGCTGTGGTTGAGCGTCAAACATTCGCGCAGGTAATGTGTACGACGTCACGGACTTTTTGGACGGTGAGGGCCATCATCCGTGTCATGCACTCACTCAGATCTTCAATCTGTCCTAGACCACCCTGGTAAGTCCTAATCTATGCGTTGCTTCCGCCTGCTTATCACAGCGGCGAAGGTGGGAGCAAGATTATCCTAAAGTATGCAGGAAAGGATGCGACGTATGTTCTAGTGAAATTTTGGCACGGCAGAACACTCGCGCTGATCGTTCTCGCAGAAAGGAATATGAATCTATTCATCCACCGGACGCTATCACCACTAATTTGAAACCGGAGAAGCAGTGAGTGAATCACATTCATTTTTCTGGCTTCCTGTTCGCTCATAAATGATAGCCTTGGCCCGGTCGATCTTGCCACTGTGGTCAAGGTCGAAGAACGGATCACGGATGAACAGCTTGCTCGGCAAGCCCGCGTCGCAGCTCGACCATATCTTTCCGAGATTCTCAACCTTCATGACTTTGAGGTCCGCAATCTAAGTTTAGGACGGATGGCCGTGTCCCTCACTTTTCCAAGGCTATTGCTAGGATGGTCATGTCAGAAAAAGCATGGGCATATTATTCCTCGGCGGCCGACGATGAGATTACAAACCGTGAAAACCACGCTGCTTTCCACCGGTAAGCCAGAATGTATACTCACTGTGTTGATTCTCTAACACGTCGTGTAGCGTATGGTTTCGACCGAGAGTGCTTCGGGATGTATCACAGGTTGACTGGTCCACTACAATTTTGGGACACAAGACATCGATGCCCCTGTACATAGTAAGAATAAACTCCAACGGGCGCTCAATCTTACTTAACTCTAACGTATAGACTGCTACTGCCTTGGGCAAACTTGGTCATCCAGATGGTGAGCTCAACCTAACTCGAGCAGCCGCGAAACACGGCGTTATTCAGATGGCAAGAAAGCATGTTAGCTGTGTCTTCCTTGTGTTCTCAGATTCCGATGCAGATCCCCACTCTGGCATCATGTTCATTCGATGAAATCGTGGATGCTGCGGCTCCTGGTCAAGTCCAATTTCTTCAGCTGTACGTGAACAAGGATCGCGAAGTTACCAAGCGAATCGTCCGACATGCGGAGAAGCGCGGGATCAAGGGTTTGTTCATAACCGTTGATGCACCTCAGCTTGGACGCCGCGAAAAGGATATGAGACAGAAATTCGAAGCTGATGACCCTTCAGAAGTGAAACAAGCTGGGCAAGGTGGCGTTGATCGCTCGCAAGGCGCTGCGAGAGCTATCAGCGTGAGTACCGATTCACTCCATGGGTGAACCTTGTGATTCAATTTGCGCGTATGGAGTCCTTCATCGATCCGGGGCTGAATTGGACGGACATGAAATTTTTCAAGAGCATAACTAAAAGTAAGTTCTGTGAACCTAGTCTACTCTGCACAGTATGAACCCCTTCTGGTCTAGTGCCGATGATCTTGAAAGGCGTTCAATGCTGGGAAGATGCGCTTGAGGCTTACGATACTGGGCTGGCTGGGGTCGTACTTTCAAATCATGGTGGTCGTCAATTAGAATTTGCTCGTTCAGGGATCGAGGTTCTCGTCGAGGTGGTAACCAAATTGAAAGAAGAGCGCGGTCTGAGCTTCCCCAACGAGAAGTTTCAACTATTTGTAGATGGAGGCGTTCGTCGGGCCACTGACGTTATCAAGGCCGTCGCACTCGGAGCTACAGCAGGTGAGATAACATAACCCCATCTTTGCTGTGTCATTTTTGATTACATGTGCCAATAGTGGGTGTGGGGCGCCCGTTTCTCTATGCATTTTCGTCATACGGACAAGAGGGAGTGGAAAGAGCTTTGGAAATACTGCGCGTATGGTTGTTCATGGTTCCCTTCATGCAATTACTCATCGTCACCAGGACGAGTTTGAAATGAATATGCGACTATTGGGTGCGCGTACCATCAAAGATGTTTTACCCCAGATGGTCGATGCCTCGAATATCCACCTGCACACTTCTCCAACTCCAAGCGATAATCTATATGATGCTAACTGTGGGTGTTATTGCTCTATCGCTGCCTATATCTATTCAACTCTTCCATTCTACAGACGAGCGCCTTGAAGGAGTACGGATCAGGGAGATGAAGGGCAAGCTGTAGTTACCCTGATGCGAGTAGTTCAATCGATCTGTTGTTGATATTTGTTACATTGTCTGTAT
This sequence comes from Rossbeevera mucosa, assembly GCA_038090415.1. Taxonomy (NCBI): domain Eukaryota; kingdom Fungi; phylum Basidiomycota; class Agaricomycetes; order Boletales; family Boletaceae; genus Rossbeevera; species Rossbeevera mucosa. The sequence continues at coordinate 3,645 of JBBPMR010000531.1, read as the reverse complement.
ACCAAACCTTTTCGTTCCGTCGGTGGCCGCATTTCCAGCGACTGCTGGTCCATATGGAGAGTTGTTGGCTTCTGACCCAAATTATTACGCACGGTGCCTTCTCCGATCGGGTTTAGGTGGTGTCGTATAGGCTAGTTTTTCACTGGTCGCACCCAAGTCATGGCTCAGATCAAGAGATACGGCCAACAAAAGGAAGCCTTGATGAGGGAAAGATCGAACCCAAAGAACCACTAGCCTCGTGCCAGATACATTCCTTCCATCCAGGAAAGGGAGGGTTCGGGCACGAGGCTTGAGTCGGCTATCTAGACGTTTGGTAAACGCCTCGCGGGTACTAACGGGACTGTTTCCTTATACATATCTCTGAGCGCTGAGCTGCAAGTTCGGCATCGCTTATCCTGGGATGGGGTGGTACAAGTATAATGCGCTGCACATGGGAGATTTCCCAGATACGATGTTCCGTTCGGATCATATTTGACACTGCTCGGCCCTGCAAGAGACAGGTAAATGACGATGCGAAGACCTCAGAAATGACTGCTGTGAGAGCCAACCCTGCATCAATGATGGACTGGAACTTGCGGCCTGTACGTTCAAAGTTTTTGGGGCGATAACCCTGCCTGGTTTTTCTAGAACAACGGGATTGTGTAAGGTTGGACGAGAACTTTGACTAGCCTTTATCCCCAAGTGCGGCCGGACTAATGGTTTGGTAAGTATGAATCAATGGAGTAGGAGTACTAGTGCAATCTGATTTCGAGTCGTTGGTTGCACATGGAACACCGTTGATGGGTGGCGGCGGGACACGGCCTTGGGCGGTCTTATTTCCCATCGAGCGTGTGGACATTCCATAAACGAAGTCAATATCCGAAGCCAATAAAACGTCATAATGATTATCAGCCACGGTCAAAGCAGAGTGACTTGGAATAGGTTATCCTTCAGAGAAGCTCCTCGTGTACGTTGAAGTGACTGTCGGCGGCGGGTCGATTAATTGCACCGACGATAAGCACGCAGGAGGCTTACCGCAATACGGTACCGGTAGCCCGACAACTTCCAGTGCCTCCCTTGCCCCACCTGACAATCCAACGACCGATAACCTGACCCCGGTCGTTCAGTGTTTCCGCGACAGTCTCCTCCTCTCCTGGTGCGCCGGCTTTTCCTGCCACGGTGCGGTCCTCTTCGGAGGGAGGTAGTTGTATTTCCAGGGGAAGTTCCCACTTGGCAAACGGACGGTTTGTCTCCACCAAAAAATCAGCATCGTAGACACGAGTGGTGAGCTTCCTGAGCGTCAGGGTGAGGGTGGTCATTTCGATGCCTTCGATGCCTCCGTTCTCGGCCGGGGTGAGGCGACGGAGGTTGACGACGTACGGAGCGCCGCACCAGGCGACGAGTGCTGTGGAGACGCTGCTGGTGGATATGGCGGTGGCGGTGAGGAAGGCGCGCGCAGAGATGGGGAGAGAGGACTGGACGATGAAGAGGAAGGGGGCCATGGTGAAGGTGAGTCCGAGGGTGGCCAGGGAGAAAATCTTGAGACGACGGAAAGTCTGTGCCAAGGGTCCATGGTAAGTCACGACCTTGGACGTCAACGGTCGAGAGAAGAGCAGCCGCGAATGTTGAATGAGTAAAGTTGTTCGTCGACACAACCTCGACATATCGTTAGAGCCAAGTATTTTGTACATATACGGCCACGCCATGGATGCACCCGTGTACTACTCCAAAGCCGAATTCATTGAAACGGTACCGGAAATGTCTTATTTTGTGTCGAGAGAGGTCATAGACGCATTCAAAGGACACAGGGAACAAAGTTTCTCGCCGGGCTACCATCGCTGGACCACAAAACATCATCCTCGGTGGCAAGACCATCATATCAAGCAGCGCGATCATCCGCGGAGATCTCAGGAGAACTGGTCCAGGACATGCCGTCGTCATTTCCTTGGGTAGGTACTGTCTCGTCGGGGACAGCTGCATCATGAGGTAGAATACCACACCACCATTTTGTCACCTTTGACTTCACGACCATCACTAGGCCGCCGTACAAAACCTACCGCGGAAACTTCAATTACTATCCGATGAAGGTCGGAGACTACGTTCACATCGGCGCTAACTCCGTCGTAGAGGCAGCAACGATAGGCAACCATGTAGTTATTGGGAAGAACTGCATCATTGTAAGGCCATGCATCCTTTCTCCTCGTTCGTTCTTACCGCCACTTTTCAGGGAAAATTCACGATCATCAAAGATTGTGCGCATGTCGCAGACAACACCGTTATCCCACCCAACACCGTTATACCCGCTCTGGCACTGTTCGCAGGATCACCAGGTTCGTGTATAACTTCGGCCAAATACCGTGATTGACGAGGGCCTTCAGGCCGTTTCGTCGAAGATCTTCCGGAATCCACACAGGAGATGGTGGAAGCTCAAACTAAGCAGTACTACACCCGCTTTCAACCCCTGCCAGACCGTTGATCGATGATTGGCTATTTGTCACAAATTTTTGACCGCATCTTCTTCCCCGCTCTTACTCTATCTCCGTATATTATCGTTCTTGCATTAACAATGCAGCTTACTCCTTGAGGGCTCTGCCACCTTCCACCGTGTGGCCGCGATCATTTAGCATTAATGGGACACCCCTGCGCGGTCTTTCATGCCGATCTTGGACTACCCTTGCTGCTCGCTTCGTGGCGTTCCGCTTGCAACCGTCCCTTTCTCTGGGGTCCGGAGGTTCAAACTAGGTACATACTGAAAACCCACACGTCAATGGCGCCCCTGGGGGTTAGACGCTTTCACAGCTAGGGATGCATACGGGATTATGTATGTTCATAAATCCTGGGGTCCGTAGGCCACGATTCGACATGTGTACATACATACATACTAATTGCATTCGAATATCACATACTGTATAGATCATAAGAAAAGCATAAGATACCATATCAATAAGCAACGTCACCACCGCCCAGCCCGCGCTATGATGTCGACTTTCTCCAGTCGGGTGGGTGGTATAATCCCACAATCGACCCGACAGAAGCAGGATTTCTTCGGCGTCGCCGCCGACCGCTTCGACTGAGCAAATAGTTCATGTAATGCCGTAAATGTAGATAAGAAATCGGTTCTTTGCCGTGTTCTCAACACGTCTCTCAAGGTTGTCTGAGCCTGCAGGGCCAGGCGATCAGCATTGTGGGAACGCGGGGGAAATGGGAAGAATCGCATACAAGGTGCTCAGTAATGGAATCGAGGTAAGCAGTCAACTGATCGAGGTTGTCCAGCGTCACTTCCAGTCCAGCCACCAAGGCCTGCATCCCGTCTCCGATGGAGGCAGTAGGATGGCGAATGATGCCTTTCCGCCATACATGTGTCCGTCTCTCAATGCTTTCGGTAGCATAGGCATGTGAAATCAACGGCAACAGTTGTCGGCGGAGAGTGCGGACATGCTGCAACAGTTTTCTAGCTCGCGGACGCGCAGCGGAGTACTCCAAGAGTAGGTTGGAGGTAGTACGCCAATATATAGCATGCAAGCGCGCATCCTGATGCTTTCCATAAATCGCGGTGTCGGATTTGAAATCCAACTCGTCCAGGCCAAGTGTGAACTAAAGGAAATGTCAAATACAGGTCGAACACGCCATGGAAAGGACCCACACTTCTACCAATAAAACTGCTAG
>JBBPMR010000530.1:0-18895 GCA_038090415.1 Rossbeevera mucosa | reverse complement strand
ACCGGTCCGGGACCGGTTCTTCTGATTAAGTCAAAATCTGAGGACTGGACTGATGCTAATTATAAAACCCAAGGACCAGGACTGGTAGGACCGGTCCTAAGCGGTCCAGTCCGGTCCCAGGACCGGTTCTAGAGCGGTCCTGGGACCGGACCTTCAAACACTAATCAGGAGGCATACCCTTCTGATATGGAAAAGACAATGGCAACATTGTCTAGAATTGGATTTCTAAAAGACCAAGATAAGAATAGTGCGGGGTCATGGGCATGTAACCAAATGCAACAATGCAGGGCATCAGGAATATATCCTAACCTGGCTACCATGGAAAGAGGACTCAAGAGGTGTTTCCAATTAGGAAACAACAAGGACATAGCACTCAGGAAACTGATGGCGCTAAAACAAGGATCTAATGAGAGGATGCAAGTCTTCTTGACTAAATGGATGACCTTCTATGAGGAAACACAATGCAGAGACTACATGGGCACTGCATGGTTAGAACAAAATGCCCGACAAGATATTATAAAACAGGCCTTCATTAATGACCAAAAAAGCATGCTGATGCAAGATTATGTCATCATGCTGCAACGATATGGAGAGGCCATTGAGGGCTTCGAATACAGGAAGGGACCCTGAAAGGACCCTAATGCCATGGAGGTGGAGGTCATCCACCACACATGGGAAGAACCTTCCAAATTTGGAGGAGATTCCAAATCATTCACAGCCGCAGCTGCTGAAGCAAAGAAGGTACAAGCCATAGATACCTTATCCTGTTATAACTGTGGGAAAGATGGCCATATGGCCAAAAATTGCAAGGCACCATCTACTTGATGCACAGAATGTGGTTTCTTCTGAGGAGGACACCATAAAATGTGTTCCAAACTTGGAAAGAAAGTGAGAGCCACTGGAGAGCAAACTCTGTCATCAAGTGCCATGGCAAGTGCTGCCCAGTCCTATAAAAAGGGCTTGGATAGTATGGACCTAGATGCCATTAGGGCATATATAGCAGATCGTAAGGCGGCGGGAAAAGCCTAAGGGAACCCCTATCTGTTACAACCCTCAATTGAAACCTAGCTTTAGCACTGGATTATCTTATCTAAGCGCATGTCTATCTTATCTTATCAATCAAGCGCTTGACTTTATCTTATCATGTCACGTGACTCAAGTCTAGACCACTATGATGTCATATCTCAAGGCTAGCGCATGCTAAAGGCATGGTAGTCTCATGTTGTAGTTCTAGACCACCGTTTTCATGAGTGTGTGAACACTTAGTACATATATAGTAGATTATCTCATGGCACATCATTGCTCACTAAGCACCTGCCCTAAAGTACGCCTCATGGCTGCCTCATGTGTAGTAGTATATATAATGCCAGACACCAGCCAGACTTCTCAGTCTGTTCTGGTTGATTTCTGACCAAACATCTTCCCTTCTCCTTGAGTCCTTGTGATTTTGTGGTGACTTAGTGCATTACCTGTATAGGTTTTGTCGTTGCCAACATAAGAACAGACTCTTTTCAGCACTACCTTACCACTGCTCATGACCGCCTTACCATCACAACAACCGACTATCTTTCCTTGAGGCCTTAATTGCACCATACTTGCTCTTTACTCATATTGGTCTTGTCCACACCACTTGGGTGTAAAACAACCGTGCTTGGATAGCAGTCCAGGGACTTTAACCTGTGCAGACCATGACTGTAATCTCCACTGTGTTTCAAAGTAGCACTTTGTGCGTTCACTTTGTGGGTCAGTAGTTTCCATTCGAGGGAGAGCAGCCCACTGCATGCCTAGTGTGAAAGACTAGAATAACGAGCTTCTTCTAGTATAAATAAGACTTGCAGTCTTGCAGTACTAAAACTGTGCCGTAGCCAGGCAAATCTGGTTTCTTTGACAATCGCCTTCAGCATGCATTCGGGGCTTGTGTACCCTGATATTCCCTTTCAGAATGATTGGTCTAGCCAAGAAGGTCTTTTCGTGAGAATCACCTCATCATCAAAATAGCTTCTTAATCATTTTCTGAGAATTACTGTTATACAGTAAACTTCGCTCATCTAGTATCTCCCACTCCCTCGCTACAGTATTTACCGCTTCCGGAAGAAGGACATCCTGATTACGATCTGAACGATCATCCCTGCCCAGAGTTAGAAACCACCACACCTAGTGTTTGAAGGTCCAGTCCTAGGACTGATCAAGAACCGAGGACTGGACCAGACCGGACCTCCAGTCCTAGTCCTTGATTATTATAGCTAACTTCAGTTTGGTCCTAAAAATTTGACTTGATCTGAAGGACCGGTCCAGGACTGGTTCGGACCAGTCTTTTGACAGGCTTTTACTACACATACAAAATACATATCTAGGCTAAGACTATCTCAACATCATCTTTGTCGCCCTTCTTTGAATCCTCATCAAGGTCATACAACTCTTTGAAATCTTGTAGTAGGACTTCTTCCATAACAGAAGAGTTAGTATTTGTGTGATCTGAGATAGAATGATGCCATGTATGCTTGAGAACTTGAAGCTCTTCAAACCGATCTGATCTGAGACGAGAACAACCATCTGTAGCTATTTCTGCACTGGCTGAAAACAAGCGTTCACATGGAACTAAAGATGCCGGAATCACAGAAATATCTTTGGTGATACAAGCAAGTGTTGTATATATTTGGGTGTGATCCTGCCTCTCGTCTTAGCATCCAATAGTTATAGTTTAGAAGACCAAATACTCACTGCCCACCATGCAATGACATCAGTGTCTTTGGTGACATCATCAACGACTGTAAGATACTGGCACAGTTCTGCACACCATTCAAATATGTTAGTTTTTTCCCGGCTGGCTTTCTCAATGAGCTTGTGTCGATGGCAGTCAAAATCTGATTCCACAGTATCGGTGTGCACCTGAGATGACTTCGCAGTGGATCTATTGGGATGCTCTGCTTGGGTCTCAACTGGGGCAGCCTCCCAATATTCTTGCATTGTATCCTCGATGACCTGAAGGGCCTCATCATACCAGTTTGTGGCATTTGTATTCCCCTTCGCCAGTTCCTCTTGTTGTTCTTTTGCACCCCTTCAGGCCATCTCAATGTAATAAAGCTTGTAGTATGGATGCAAGACTGATCACCGTTAGATAATTATTAGGACATGATGCTCAAATGACGTACCAAGGGCAAGAGTATATACTGGTTTATCATCCAGTTTTCTATAGTATTTCACGATCTTGGCAAGGCCGCTCTTGATCGCAGCATAATACTGGTGATACTTCGGATCATCCTTCTTCAACTCCCATGAAGTCTGGAGTTCCTCCAGCACCGGGATTGCACACCATAGAGTTGCATGTTGATCAGAAGAGAAGTATTGTTCGATCTTGTTCACATCCGAGATGATTGCATGTATATTGTTGACAGACTTCCAATTGGAGGGCTTGAACATGAACACACTCCATGGAATGCATTTCTTGATGCCACCATTGTGTCAGATTGTCATGATGGGGCCAAAGAGGTTGTCAACAGAACTGACAAATAGGTTGATGGGTTGGTGAAGCTGGTATGAGCAAGCCAACATGCTGTCAGCCATGCCCCATCACACATTGCTGTGGAGAGGTATTTTCAGTGGCAGATCAATGCCACACTTGACTTGAAGTGACTTGAAGTACTCAATTCACTGGGTGGAGCACCATATCTGCATAGGGCTGAGCATGATGAGTTGAAACATACAAACAATGAAAATACCTTTACAGCCAGTGTACGGACTGCAGCGACAATGTCTAGTGAATCTTCAAGGACATGGTTGTCAGCAAGTGTGGGATTGAACTCCCAGATGGCGGCCGTTGTCTTAACATTCATGGTCTTGGTAATGCTGGTCATGACAGCAATAGTAGCAAGGTTGACGATGTGTGCTAGACATGGGAGGTGATGGTGGGTAGAATCAAATGAATATACATGATGCCAGTGGAGAAGTTGCTTGATCTTGTCACAGGTCATATCATTGTTACTGGTGTTGTTGGCTGTGATGCAAAAAAGCTGAGAAAATCACAGCAATGATTAGTAAAGGAGATGAAGTGGTTAAAATTGTGTGTGCACCTTGCTTGAACCTGCCAAAATGATTCCTGCTCACTTGCAGAGTCCGACAAAATAGCAACCAAGGTTTTCGCCAGTGTGTGCTCCAACAATTCCTTGAAATGCAATAACTTCATTACGTAGAGTCCATTTTGATGAGTTGGCCATGGTGTGAACCCAGTGTGCAGTAATTCCAAGAAATGCAGCCTTGATTTGGTCAACAGCCCAAAGATCCATTGTTGTTTAAATGCAACCAGTGGTGCTTGACTAGCATTGATTTTAGTTGTATAAAATGGAAATACATAATAAATAGATTGCCTTACAGTCAGTTCTCCCGTGAGCTGCTTGATGAAACCAACAAATGCATTGTGAATAAAGTCCTTGATGTTGTGTGTTGATGGCAAGTCAGCATTAGTTGTATTTGGCCACATCGCAACTAGGCAATTTCTAAACGCTGATTTGTCTGCCACAACCAATGACTAGCTTCATGTCAGCCACATCACAAACTATTGCTCCACTCCACGCTGCACCTGATCCTCACAAACCACAAATTCTGCAACAGACTTCAAGACATCCACTTGAGAAAACACCTGTGTGCCCTGCTTTACCAATATTCTGTCAAGGCTCTGCTGTCTGCCTTTCTTATCCACCACTTTCTGAGCTTTGAGCACATTTGCTGGAACAGCAAGATGATTCTCAGGGATCCTGTTTGCTGCACAATGCTCTTTATACAATGGGTAGTGGGCCTGGATATGCCGCCGGCACATCGAGTTGCCACCAGCGAAGAATGCTTTTCGTCTTCTGTGCTTCCCGATAAGTTTCTTGTTGTTCCTTCGCAACAGTAAGTACACAAAAACCCTGTTTTATTTGTACTCACCTGTATACAGTACACCAGCGACCTGCAATTGTCTCCGAAGTGCCATTTGGTTGTGTGAACTTGACTTTGGTGTAGTCGGAGAATATTGTAAGTAAATCCTTCATACTATCCTTCTTCACTACCTTCAACATAGGTTCTTCTGCACAGTGTTGTTCCTCAAGATCATCCTATCATTCTGAATGTTAGAGTATGCAAATAAATGCTATATGTCGCCTCAAATCCACCCAAATAACGTGTATCCCACTGTCGGACCTGGACACCATGTGGATTTCTTCAGATGAACTTCACACATCCTTGACAGAGCTTTCTTCAATGGATGATACACTCTGACACTGCTTCTGCTTTTTCACCTTTTGTTTTCCTTTCTTCAGACGTGGTTGTTCATCCTCAGCTTCACTCTGGCTTTTGTTAGAGTCCATTTCACTATTGCTTGAAATAACCTTTCGCTTCTTGGCTTTTGCAGGAGATGCAGTAGATTTTGGTGGTTGGGCACAGGTTCCATGCCTGTTTTGCTGTGTTCTGGCTCTCTCAGTTGGAATTTTCTGGTGGGAAAATCTCTGAGGATCTATCATCTGAAGAAGCAGAATGGGGGATACTGTGAAAAGATCAGTATTAACCACAGACGAGTCTTAAATATTTTGTGCCACACATTATACATGTTTTTTCAACACTGCTATTATGACTTAGGTTGGTCGTTTAAGCCTGAGGACTGGTCCGGACCAGTCCTTTTCTAGACCCGGACTGAGAAGGACCAGTTCTCAGCAGTCCCAGTCCAGTCCTGCTAATTTGAAGTAGTTCAAGGACCAGTCCTGGTTCGGTCTTTCCAAAAAAGGGAAAAAGACTGGACCGGACCGGACCTTCAAACACTAGCCACACCCACCTTCATACCGAACCCCATATATACAAAACATGTTGACCTACAATGATTAGCTCGCATTGCTGCAGCAGCAGTTCGCCACCATGCAGGAAGCTCCACAAAGAGCACAGGACTTGGCACACCTAGCTGAAATAAGAGCCACCGCCGCAGAAGCAGCAATTGCAAGGCCCCCTCCACAAGTAAAGATGAAGAAAAAGATATCCGTGGTACCAGATCCCAGCAACTATGATGGGACATATAGTAAATTTGAAGAATGGTGGTTGAAGATGCAAGTCTTCATGGAGATGAATGTTAAGGCATATCCCTCTGACAAAGAACAATGTATGGCGACCTTGTCCCAAATAGGAGCAAAGGAGGACAAAAATGGTGTGGGAACATGGGCCTGTAACCAACTAAAACAATGCAGGGATAGCCAAATCTATCCAAGTTCCACCCCTACTCGAGAGGGGCCTACACAACCGATTTCAAATCGGCAATAATAAAGATCTCGCGCTAAGGAAGCTCATATCCCTTAAGCAAGGACCCAATGAGCGAATGCAGGTCTTCTTGACCAAATGGCTCATCACCTACGAGGAGGCTAATTGCGGTGACTATATGGGCATAGCCCTACTCGAACAAAACTGTCAACAGGATATCATTCGACAGGCATATTTAGATGATGCACGATGTGCCTTGGTACAGGATTACATTGTGATCCTCGAAAAGTATGGAGAAGCCATCAAAGCATTTGAGTACTGCAAGGGCCCCCAAAAGGACCCCAATGCAATGAATGTGAATGTGGTCCACCAGGCATGGGAAGAACCTGCAGAGTTTGGAAGGGGATCCAAGTCATTTGCCACTGCTGTAGCTTCCATGCAAGGGGCACAGCAAGTTAATGCAATTGGCTGTTACAACTGTGGGAAGGAAGGACACCAAGCACAGGAGTGTAAGGTAGCCTCCACATGTTGTCAAGAATGCAGATTCTCGCATGAAGGACACTGCAAGCAATGTTCCAAATTTGGAACCAAGGTCTGTGCCATAGAGACAACTACATCAACAAACAACCCTTTCATGAAAGCAACACCACCTTTCTGGCAGAAGGCAGTACAAGGAATGGACTTGGAGGCCACTAGGGCATATTTTCATAATATGGAAGTGATGTCGGAAAAAGCTCAGTGAGGCCTTTATCAGGTAGAGTAACCTCAGCTCTGATGAACAATATTTCTTTTACTTCAGTTTCTTTACGTACTCGACGCCTAGATAGTGCTAGTACAACTTCTGTTCCCTTATCTGTTAGTAATAGTTTCGCTTCTCTTGAATCTCATATAATATTAGATAGTGACACAGACAGTGCTTTCTCTTATTCTCCAATATCTCAATGTGGTAGCCTACCAGATATCAAAACCAAAACAGTGTCTCGAATTGAGCGTGGCCCTGGTAATAGGGTACTTGATTCTGTTAAAAAAGAAAAAAAAAAATCCTTTCAGAACCTGACTGATTAACGAGTGCACACTCTCAAGCCACTCAGGGAAATAACTCTAAAAATTAATATAATACAAAAAGACAAAAACATTGAAGCAAGCGCACTACTGGATAGTGGTGCCAATGGAATATTTATCGATACAGAGTGGGCTAAGAAAAGCTGCATCCCTCTTACCCCTTTGGAGAATGTGGTGCCTGTCTACAATGTGGATGGAACCATCAACTCCACTGGTGGCATAGCCTATACTTGTAATCTTATTATCGATTATCAGAGACACTGCAAAAGAGTAACCGTGGATGTTATCAATCTTGGCCAGAATCAGCTGATTCTTGGATACACATGGTTAAGGGACCACAATCCCTCCATTGATTGGACCTTAGGTCATGTACACATGGACAGATGTCCCATGTCATGCAAAGTGTTAAATGCCACATATTGCAATAGAATGGAAGAATACAAGAAATTGTACATAGCCAATACATACACAGATCAGTTTACGATACCTGATCCTAGTTCAGAAGATGCTTTCAAGTTAGTACCTGAACATTATAGAGATTATCTGGATGTCTTTTCTGAGAAAGTTTCCGAACACCTCCCTGAACGTAAAGCATGGGACCACGCAGTAGATCTTAAATCCAATTTTGTACCCAAAAAGGGTAGAATGATCCCGCTTGGGCCCACTGAAAAAGACGAGGTCAAAACATTTGTAAACAAACAATTGAAGAAGGGTTACATCAGACCTTCTAAATCTCCTCAGACATCTCCAGTATTCTTTATACCAAAGAAGGATGGAAAGAAGCATATGGTTATGGATTATAGATACCTCAACAAAGGCATGGTTAAAAATAACTACCCCCTTCTGTTGATATCGCAAATCATAGATAAGCTCAAAGGAGCTAAATTGTTTACCAAAATGAATCTTCGATGGGGATACAATAATGTCCATATCAAAGAAGGCGACGAATGGAAAGGAGCCTTCGTCTGTCACCTAGGGTCTTATGAACCAACCGTTATGTTCTTTGGAATGTATAATAGTCCCACTACATTCCAACAAATGATGAACGAGATATTTGCAGAAGATGAAGACATAGTAATTATTTACATTGATGACTTATTAATATTCTCGAAACACAATGACCTGGTCAAACATCACGAAGCCGTATGAAGAGTATTTCGAAAGCTTCGTGAGAATGATCTATTTGTCAAACCATCAAAGTGCTTCTTCAAAGTCACAAAAGTAGACATGCTTGGAATGGATGTATCAGGAGATGGAATCTTGATGAGCAAAAATAAACTCAATGGAATTGCATTGTGGTTAGTCCCTCACAATGTGAAAGGAGTTCGTAGCTTCCTAGGACTAGCTAACTTCTATTAACATTTCATTGAGAACTACTCCTTGGTTGCATGACCATTGCATAACTTAACAAAGAAAGATCAACCCTGGTGCTGGGGAAATGCACAACAACTAGCTTTTGATAATTTAAAAAAAAATTTCACAACAGTGCCAGTCTTGGCATACCCAGATGACATGACCCCTTATCGTGTCAAATGCAACACATCAGAATTTGCAACTGGTGCAGTACTGTCAACCTTGAAGGAAGACAAATGGCACCCTGTCGCATATATGTCTCACAGCATGACTAAAAAAGAATGGAATTACCATTATGGGAATATGATGAAAAGATATGGGTATCTAGGAACTTGCATTTAGAAGTAATGACACAATTTCATGATCATCCACTCACCGGACATAAAGGCCTGGATAAAACCAAAGAATTGATAGCTTGCTACTATAAGTGGCCTGGCATGAAAGCTGATATTGAAACCTATTGCAAATCTTGTGATCAATGTGCTCATATGAAGCCTTTGAATATAGCTCCCACAGGAAAACTGCAACCCTTACCAGTAGCCTCTGGTCCTTGGAAAGACATTTCCACTGACTTTGTCACTGGCTTTCTGGAATCACATGGATATGATAGTGTGCTTGTAGTTGTGGATCACTTCTCCAAAGAAGTAGCCCTCATCCCAACTACTAAATCAGTCACTACACAGAAAACTGCGCAATTGTACAAAGACTATGTATGAAAACATCATGGTTTGCTGAATTCTATCGTATCTGATCGTGGTCCGCAATTTGCCGGACAAATGATGATAGATCTTTTTAAATTGTTGAAAATAGAAAAGAAAATGTCCACAGCCTATCACCTTCAAACCAATGGACAAATGGAGTGTGTTAATAGAGAATTGAACCAATATCTCTGCCTGTTTGCCGCGGAAAAACAATCTCAATGGGTTGAATGGCTTGCCTTAGCACAATTTAATTTCAACAATACGAAATCATCATCTACAGGATTTACTCCCTTTCAGCTTACAAAATCGTTTACTCCTTGTATGGGTATAGAACCTCACATGGTGAAATTGCCTGCTGCAAAAGCATTCATGTCAGATATGAAAGCCAATATAGAAACCGCTAAGTCTAATCTTGAGAAAACTCATGCCAAAATGTCACTTCAGGCCAATAAATCTTGATCAGACGCTCCTGATTATAAAATCAGAGATCTTGTTCTGTTATCATCAGAACACTTGGCTATAGCTGATAGACCCTCTTGAAAGTTAACCAAGAAGTGGATTGGACCTTATCAGTTCACAAACGTGTATACCAACTCTGTGGAATTATTATTCCCAATGTCCATTGCCACTCGTAACATCATGAATGTCTTGCACGTTAAATCATATATTGAACCTCTTGATGGCCACCACATTGTAAACCCTGGTCCTATCTCTGTTGACAATGAAGGTCATGAAGAATTCGAGATTGAATATATTGTGGATTCTCACCCTATTGGTTGCGGTTTCCAATACTTGATTCATTGGAAAGGATATGACGAATCTGATCGTACTTGGGAAGCTGCTTCTTCCATTGCCAAACATGGCAAAGATGCTATCACTATCTTTCATAAAAAGCATCCTAGCGCACCTTGTCAATTGAATATGTCTCGAGCTTTGTTTCAGGGTGTTTTTAATACCCCCTTGATCAACTTTACTTCTGGATCTCCTGATTATTGAGATCTGTTCCTGGGCACATGCTCCCTTGAATTTTCTCTTGGTGATCTGGAATCTCACTTCTAGTTGGGGGTAATGTTACAACCCTTGATTGAAACCTAGCTTTAGCACTGGATTATCTTATCTAAGCACGCATCTATCTTATCTTATCAATCAAGCGCTTGACTTTATCTTATTGTGTCACATGACTCGAGTCTAGACCACTATGATGTCATACCTCAAGGCTAGTGCATGCTAAAGGCATGGTAGTCTCATGTTGTAGTTCTAGACCACTGTTCCCACAAGCATGTGAACACTTAGTACATACATAGTAGATGATCTCACGGCACGTCATCGCTCACTAAGCACCTGCCCTAAAGTATGCCTCATGGCTGCCTCATGTGTAGTAGTATATATAATGCCAGACACCAGCCAGACTCCTCAGTCTATTCTGGTTGATTTCTGACCAAACATCTTCCCTCCTCCTTGAGTCCTTGTGATTTTGTGGTGACTTAGTGCATTACCTGTATAGGTTTTGTCATTGCCAACACTATCAGGTAAGGGTCCCTCCCAGCCGTCAGTAGTTAGTAATAGTTTTGTACCGAGAGCTCAACACCTAGATGGTACTAGCTCGTTTCATTTTGATTTTGCTCATTCCTGTTTTAATTCTTTTTCTTCCCTCGAACATAACATCATATTAGATAGTACTGTTGCTTCTAGTTCTGTTTCTTCTTCTATTTTGTCTGTATGATGTGGTAGCCTACCTACAGACAAAACTGAAACAGCGTCTCATATTGAGTGTGGTCCCAGTCAAAGGGTACTTAATTCTGTTATAAAAGATTTTTTTTTTTCCCTAGTCATAACCCGAATGACCAAAGAGTGCGCTTGTTAAAGCCACTTAGGGAGATAACTCTAAAAATCGAAATAATAGAAAATCACACAAAAAAATCTTGCAACGCCCTGCTAGATAGTGGCACCAATGGCATATTTATAGACACCGAATGGGCCAAGAGGAATAGAATCCCTCTGAAGCCCCTAGAACTAGTCGTTCCTGTTTACAATGTGGACAGAACTCTAAACACCACAGGTAGTATTACATACCAAACAGATCTTGTGATCAA
Source organism: Rossbeevera mucosa (assembly GCA_038090415.1). Lineage (NCBI taxonomy): Eukaryota > Fungi > Basidiomycota > Agaricomycetes > Boletales > Boletaceae > Rossbeevera > Rossbeevera mucosa. The sequence continues at coordinate 7,470 of JBBPMR010000530.1, read as the reverse complement.
CTATATGGGTCATCGTGAGAAGGTCACAGCAAATGTGAAAACCTTGGATGTAATGAAATGACCCTTGGATATACATGGTTAAGGGACCACAATCCCGACATTGATTGGACCATAGGAGCTGTAAAGCTCAATAGATGCCCCTCTTCATGCAAAGCTTTGCAATGAATGGTGCTTTCTTGTACTGAAGAACACGAACAAGCATATCAGATTGCCAACCTCATGAACAACTTCCCTATTAATCAGAAAGTTGAACATGAAGATGCATTCAAACTTGTGCCTAGACAATATCACAAGTATCTACATGTATTCTCCAAGAAAGTGTCAGAACAATTGCCACTTAGAAAAGCTTGGGATCATGCAGTAGATCTCAAGCCCAATTTTGTGTTGAAAAAGGGTAGATTGATACCATTGGGACCTGCAGAACAGGATGAAGTTAAAAGTTTTGTGGAAGAACAGTTAAAGAAGGGTTATATTCAACCTTCAAAATCACCACAAACATCTCCTATTTTTTTCATTCCTAAAAAGGATGGAAAGAAGTGCATGGTCATGGATTATAGATATCTGAATGAGGGCATGGTTAAAAACAATCACCTGTTGCCATTAATCTCACAGATAATTGATAAGCTCCAAGGAGCTAAATTGTTTACCAAGATGGATCTTAGATGGGGATATAATAATGTCCAAATCAAAGAAGGTGATGAATGGAAAGCCACCTTTGTTTGTCATTTAGGGGCCTTCAAGCCTACTGTAATGTTCTTTGGAATGTGCAATAGTCCAGCAATATTTCAACAGATGATGAACAAGATATTCACAGATATGGATGACATTGTCATTATCTACATCGACAATCTGATTATCTTTTCAAAACACAATGACATAGCAAAACATAGAGAAGCTGTGCGAAAAGTACTGCTAAGGCTTTGCAAGAACGATCTATTTGTAAAACCCTTGAAGTGCTTCTTTGAAGTAACAAAAGTGGATATGCTAGGCATGAATGTATCATCAGATGGTATCACCATGAGTAAAACCAAGCTTGATGGTATTGCTTCATGGCCAGCTCCCACCAATGTGAAAGGAGTTCACAGCTTCTTGGGTCTAGGCAACTTTTATAGATGTTTTATCAAAGATTACTCACTTATTGCTTGTCCATTGCATGAATTAACAAAGAAAGATCAACCTTGGGATTGGTCATCGGCACAGCAAAGTGCATTTGACACATTGAAAGAGAGATTTACTAGTGCACCCATATTGGCTTATCCGGATGATACAACACCTTATCATCTAGAGTGTGATGCTTCAGACTTTGCAACTGGATCCGTATTGTCCATGATCATAGAAGACAAATGGCATCCAGTGGCATTTATGTCACACTCGATGACACCTGATCAAAGGAATTATCCAATAGCCGATAAAGAAATGCTAGCAATACAGTTGGTGTTAGAACAATGGCATCATAATCTTGAAGGAGCCAGACATCAGTTTGAAATTTGGACAGATCATAAAAACCTACAATATTTTATGACATCTCAAGATCTGAATAGAAGACAAGCTAGATGGGCTCAATATCTCTCTAGGTTCGATTACATATTGATCAACAAACCCGGAACTGCTATGGGAAAGGCAGATGCTGTTACGACTTGCCCCTACACTTTTCCTTTCTTCTCTTTCTCTTTCTCTTTTCCTCTCTCTCTTTGTCAACGCTTACCATTATGCCTTTCTCTTATCGATTGTCTATCGATCGTATTACTCATTGTACTCTAGTCATCCGCAGTCTTCATGATTCATCCTTAACTGCGGATTACCAACCTTCCTGACTCATGCTTACTGATCTTGCTTTATCATCTGCTTACTGTACTATGACTCATCCGCAGCTTCTCTGACTCATCCATACTGCGGATGACACATTCCCCTTCCATCACATTCCATGATGTTCCATCTCTTCAGTATATAAACCCTAGACACTCGACCCTGTAACCTTAAGCTAGAGCTACTCGATACTCTCGAAATACATCTGCTCTCAGCGTTAACCCTTCGCCTCTCTGAGCGTGCGCTCTTCACTCTAGTCCTTCGTCGACCCAAGGCCCTCCCCTTTGGTCTCCTCAGCCAAGTCTTCGTGTTTCGCTTCGTGGTGAAGCTCACTAAGCACCCTCAGCCCTTCGTCGTCCATAGGTCTTCCCTTTCGGACCTCCTAGCCCTTAGTCGTCCTTTGGTGGCTGCCTCAGGACTCTCCACCCTTAGCCCTAGTGCTCCTCGAGTCTACAACCGACCTTACCCAGGCCAGTTGTAACAAAAGCTCTAGCTTCCCTTTCGGTCACCATCGTTGTGAACCGCTTCCACCATTCCTCCCAAACTCCCCTACTCGAGACCGGAAGGAAGGCATCCCCCTTCCACCCCACAGAACCCCTTCCCATCCTCGACCCACCGGGCCCTAACCGTTGCCTCCTCTTGGAGAGAAGGCCAACTTCCCCCTGAATCCCCTGAGTCCCTTCCTCGCCAAACCAGCGACGAAGACACTGATCCTGACCCAGATCTTACCATCCCCTCGATCCAAGAACTAGACGACTCCACCGAGCTAGCTCACCAGCTGTCCTCGAGCCTCATCCTCCCCAGACCTCCCACTCCCCCATCGCCTACTCCAGTCGCCTATCAACCACCCTTTAGCCTTCCCCCACCCCCATCCCCTCGTTCCATGTCCTCTTCTAAAATCACAGAACTCCGTCTCGCTCAACCTGAGGACTTTGATGGTTCTCAGGATAAAGCAATGCCCTGGATACGCTCCGTCCAGCGGTACCTCGCTATCAACAAAGACACCTACCATTCGGACGAAAGACAGGTCGGATTTGCCCTCTCCTTCATGAAGAAGGGCACCGCCTACTCTTGGGCAGATACTTTTACCTCAAAACGACTCTCTGCTGGTTCTTTGTCCCTAGGAACCTGGAGTGATTTCTTCGATGAGTTTAAGAAAACTTTCGAACACTCTAACTCGGCAGCCAACGCTCTCACATGGCTCTCTTCTTTTCACATGGAAACCAAGAAGGATGGATCGTTCTCCCCCTCCCTCGCCTCATATATCGCCCAATTCCAAAACAAAGTCGCTATCTCTGGTCTCAACGAAGAGGCCACCCTTTGCCAGTTCTTTTCGACGGGTATTCCCCCCTCCCTCTCTGAACGAGTCTATCTCATGGAAAAGGTCCCTACCACCGTCGCTGATTGGTACACCAATACCCAGAGACTCAATGACTACCAACGACGTGCAGCTATGACCGCCAAGCTCCATCGAGGACGTGCCCCATCCCACCTCTTTGTCCCCCAGACCACCGTTCACTCTCCTAAAGAGAAAGACCCCAATGCCATGGACGTAGATGCGGTGAAAATCGCCAAACTCACCCCTGAAGAAAGGGAGCGATGTTTCAAACTAGGACTCTGTCTTCGTTGCAGGAAACCCGGTCACAACGCCTCCTCATGCTCAGCCTTCACCTCCACTGCTCCAGCCACCTCTTCCCGCAAACGATTCACCAAAAAGGTCGCCAAAGCCGATGAAGAGGACATCCCCGCCCTCATAGACATGGAGGAAGATTCTGACGATGAAAAGGTCGTCGGAAAAACCGCTTTCTCTTGGGGTTTTTAAAGAGGAGACCTCGTTCGACGCAAGGCTCTCCTATTTCTACTACTTGTGCTCCTGTACTTATATCAAAGTCCTCTAAAGCAATGAAGATTCCCATTCGTCTCATTGTACCCTCGCACAACCTCCAAGCCGTCGAAACCACCGCCTTAATAGACAGTGGTGCAGAGATCTCCTGCATTGACTGGTCCTTCGTACGAAAAAACCGACTCCCCAGAACCAAACTAGCCACTCCCATCCGAGTTCGAAACGTCGACCAATCTGTTAACAAGAAAGGCGACATCCTTTTCTCCACCACCCTCTTTGTAGACATCGAGGGAGTTACCCAACAGGTCCTCTTCCACATCATGGATTGCAGAAATGAAAACGCCATCCTAGGACTCCCCTGGCTGTGAGCCACCAACCCTGTCATCAACTGGGAAGCCCAGACCCTCTCCATCTCAGAAAACTCCGATATGTCTGCCCACCTCTATCACCTCCACACTGCAGATCTTCGGCATCATGACTCCCACTACCAGAAACCACCTTCCCCCCTTCCGAAACTCCCCAGACATGTTAATGTCCACACCATCCACGACAAAAACCTCTATGACTACCTCGAATTCGAAACCGAGGACCAGTATCTCTGGAGGGCCACAGAAAACCGTGTAATAAGTCGCATCATGCGATGTGGGTCTAGGTTCATTCCCCAGGGATCCTCCCTCATTGCTCGTCTTACCACTGCCACCAACCTCGCCATGGAAGCCGAGAAATCCAAACCCAAGGTCTCCCTTCCCTCCGAATACTCCGAGTACGAATCAGTCTTCTCCGAAGAAGCCTCCTCTCGCCTCCCTCCCCCTAGACCCTATGACCACGCCATTAATCTCGATGACACCTTTGTCCCCAAAATAGGGAAACTCTACCCCCTCTCCCCTGACGAGCAAAAGGCCACTGAGTCTTTCCTCGAAGAAAATCTACAAAGCGGAAAAATCCGCCCATCCAAATCCCCCCAAGCATCCTCCTTCTTCTTCGTCAAAAAGAAAGATGGAAAGCTTCGTCCCTGCCAGGACTATCGCTATCTGAACTCCCACACCCCTCGAGATGCTTACCCCCTGCCTCTGATCTCCGATTTGGTCGACAAGCTCAAAGGGGCCAAAGTCTTCACTAAGTTCGATGTTCGATGGGGGTATAACAATGTCCGAATCAAGGAAGGAGACCAATGGAAAGGCGCCTTCATTACCCATAAAGGACTCTATGAACCCACTGTCATGTTCTTCGGAATGAACAACTCCCCCTCCACCTTCCAGCGATTCATGAACGACTCTTTCCGCGATATGATTGCTGAAGGATGGTTAGTTATCTACATCGATGACCTTCTCATCTTCTCCCCTGACAATGCTTCCCATACTGAACACACTCGACGAGTTCTCCAACGAATGAAGGAACTCGACCTTCACCTTCGTCTCGAAAAATGCAAATTCGCCACCCAAGAGGTAGAATTCCTTGGGATGATCGTCCGCCCTGGCACCCTAGCCATGGACCCAGTCAAGCTGGATGGCATTGCCTCCTGGCCTGCCCCCTCCAAGGTTAAAGACGTCCGATCATTCCTTGGCTTTGCCAATTTCTACCGACGTTTCATTGACCACTACTCTGACATTGCTCGCCCCCTCATCGACCTGACCAAGAAGGACAAGCCTTGGGATTGGACCCCTGCCTGTCAATCCGCCTTTGAATCCTTGAAAGCTTCCTTCCTCTCCAAACCAATCCTTCGTCTTCCTGACCTCTCTGCCCCTTTTGCCATTGCAACAGACGCCTCTCGAGACGCTACTGGTGCCATCCTCCTCCAAACCGACTCCAATGGAGACTGGCATCCCTGCTCCTACCTCTCCCAATCCTTCATCCCTGCTGAACGCAATTACGACATCTATGATCGCGAACTCCTCGCGGTTATTCGTGCGCTGCAAGCATGGAAACACTACCTTCGGGGCTCCCCCTTCCCCACCCAGGTCTTCACCGACCATAAAAACCTCACATACTTTCGCTCCCCCCAAAACCTCAATCGACGACAAGCCCGCTGGCTCCTCGACCTCGCCGACTTTGACCTTCGCATGATTCATGTCCCAGGGAAACTCCTTGCCGGCCCGGACGCTCTCTCTCGACGTCCTGACAAGCTGTCCCTTCTTCCAAAAGATAACGAAGCAGTCACTCTACTCCCTCCCAACCTCTTCGTCCGCACTTTCGATGTTGCCCTCCGCAACAAAATCGCCTTGTCTGCCGGCGACGACTCCCTCGTCCAGAATGCTCTCCAAAGTCTTGAAGGAACCATTCCCCCTGCCTTCCGTTCTCGTCTCTCTGACTGGAATTACTCAGACGGCATTCTCACCTACCAGGGTCGTGTTTACCTCCCCACCACCGCCCTTCGGAAAGATATCGTCTCCCGAGCCCATGATCACCCCTCTGCTGGCCACCCTGGCTACCTCAAAACTCGCCAGCTTGTCTCTGCCGAATATTGGTGGCCTGGCCTCGCTCAATTTGTTCGCAAGTATGTTGAAGGCTGTTCCGCCTGTCAACAATGCAAAGCGAACACCCACCCCACCTCTCCCCCTCTTGCCCCCATCAAGTCGGCCTCGTCTCGCCCCTTTCAACAGGTCTCCTGCGATCTTATCACTGATCTCCCTTCCTCCTCTGGTTTTGACTCCTTGCTGGTCGTGGTAGACCATGGCCTTACAAAGGGGGTGATACTTTGCCCAACCAAGAAAACCGTCACTGCTGAGGGTATTGCCTCCCTCTTTTTCCATAAAGTCTACAAACGCTTCGGCCTGTATGACAAAATCATCTCTGATCGTGGCCCCCAGTTCGCCTCCTCCTTCGCCAAAGAACTAGGAAAAGTCCTCGGATATGACCTCTCCCTTTCCACCGCCTATCACCCTCAAACTGATGGAGAAACGGAGCGGGTCAATCAGGAAGTTGAAACATACCTGCGGATCTTCTGTGGCGATAACCCTGTCACTTGGGCTGATTGGATCACCCATGCGGAATTCGCCCACAACCACCGCCCCCATTCTGTCACCGGAAAATCCCCCTTCTTTCTCATGATGGGCTTCGATCCCCGTCCCCTCCCCACCATCCTTACCGAAACCAACCTCCCTGCGGTGGAAACTCGCTTGAAAACCCTCACTGCCGCTCGAGACGAAGCCTTAGCAGCTCATGAACTTGCTAGACAGGTTATGAAAGCTCGCCATGGCAGAGGATTCAAGCCCTTCGCTAAAGGAGATAAGGTTTGGCTGGAAGCCAAGAACTTGAAACGTTCCCTCACCTCCCCCAAATTCGCCCCAAAACGAGAAGGACCCTTTACCATTGTCCAGGTTCTATCTCCCCTCACCTACCGACTACGCCTCCCCAAAACTTGGAGCATTCACAACGTGTTTCACGCCTCCCTCTTATCGCCCTATCGCGAAAACAACGTCCACGGTCCGAACTTCCCTGCTCCACCCCCGGACCTAGTAGAAGGCGAAGAGGAATATGAAATACTGCGGATCATACGCCACCGAGGTTCTGCTAGAAACCGCATGTTCCTGATCCGATGGAAAGGGTATACTGCGGAAGAAGACACCTGGATTCCTGAGCGGGAATTAAAACACGCCAAGTCCGCTCTCCTCGCCTATAAGAAACTCCATCCCTCCGTCTTCCCCCCCTAAACTCTCTCTACGCACCACCACACCAACGATGTCCTATGTCTCTGCCCCATCCCCTTCAACCGAATCTTCCCTTCTTCCTACAACCCCTCCACTTTCGATTCCTGCTTCGAGTCCTCCCCCAGATCTTCCTAGGAGCGATGCTCCTCTGTCAGGTAGTCCAAGCCCGATGGG
>JBBPMR010000529.1:0-18922 GCA_038090415.1 Rossbeevera mucosa | reverse complement strand
GACATGGAATTGTGGAGGTATACCTTGTTCATTCGCCGGTATTTACGTGGAATGCTGACATGTTGCGTGCATCTAGTCAACTGCAAAGCCACCCCAAACTTTAAGCCTGTTCAGTCTGGTGGTGACGGCGACGCTGTTCAATACTGTAAGGCGCGATTCCTCTTCCATGCAAGGAACTTGACTGATGGATTGCATCAGGGTACGTTGGGTACGACGACAACCTCCACACGGTGATTGTCGCCCATCAAGGGACAAACCCTGAAGAAATGTGAGATCCAATCGTATTGTGTCATATACGTATTGCTCGCCTTTTCTCACCCATTGATGCATCCAGACTTCCCGTCATCACCGACCTCGACTTCTTCCTGACAGATTTGAATCCAACTCTCTTCCCTGGAATCGGCTCTGACATTCAAGTTCATAGCGGATTTGCGAATGAGCAGGCAGAGTACGACATGTGTCTCTTTTCTATGTACCCATTTAACTTGGTTACGACAGCACTGCAACAGATATTCTTGCCGCTGTAGAGAAAGCTATGAAAATGTATAATGCGACGTCTGTGTCGGTGGTTGGCCACTCGCTGGGTGGGTATCTCTCATCATCCTGGTATCCGCACAAGTAACTGATTTGGGAGCTCACTGGATACAACTGTTGTCATGTAGGTGCGGCGATCGCCTTGCTCGATTCAGTTTACCTCCCCCTTTGGTTGCCTAAGACGACGACCTTCCAGACGATCGGCTACGGTCTCCCTCGTGTTGGAAACCAAGCATTCGCCGACTACGTGGACGATGAGCTGTATCTGACCCACATCAACAACAGAGAGGATCCGATTCCGACCGTCCCGTTCCCGTTCTTGGGTTTCGTTCACCCCTCGGGAGAGGTACATATCGGAGACTCTGGGGATTGGGATTCGTGTCCTGGTAAGTCCTATTATTATCTCGTTCTTGATGGTTATATACGTGTATTCGAATCGGAAAACAGGTCAGGACAATCCGAGCACACAGTGCATCGCGGGTGACGTGCCAGATATCTTGCTTGGGAACCTGGCCGACCACAACGGTCCTTACAACGGCATCGAGATGGGCTGCTGAGCGTGATGATTATCGATACTCCTTCATGGAATAGGAACGAACACTATTGGTTTTTTTTCCTTCCTGATTCAATGGTTCCGATTCAACAGAAAATATGTGTGTATACGTACTCATGTCGTTGATATGATTTGGGCGATCACAAGATGATATCTGGTTCCGAGTTCTTAAAGCCAGTTTCCTGCAAACGCATGTTACGAACTTGGTGCAAAGGCATTTTTTGGAATACATTTTTTGGAATGCACTTTGTGCTCTCCGGCCCGGTCCCGGAGGCCGAGTTGCTGGGCTGGGCAAAGGATATCAACGCCTGACTGGGTGTGTTAGCGCACAGTGGCCGTTGGGTGCATAGCGGACGTCGGTGTGAATATTTTGCGTCTTACATCAGCCAACGACGACGACGATGAGGACGACACTGGATGGAACGCGTCGACTCCTCCGCGAACTTCTCCGCGAGACTGCCCAATCCGTCGTCGTCGTCACCGCCGTCCTCCCCGACGCCGCACGCCGCACGCCCACTTCTAGCATATATCATGGCGCGACTCTCTCCTCTTTCACCTCCGTCGCGCTCGATCCTCTCCCCCTCGTCGCCTTCTCCCTCCGCATTCCCTCCAGAATGGCCGCCGCGCTCAACGCCCACGTCGCGTCGTCTTCTCCTCTGTCCTCCTCTTCTTCGCACCCTCACTTCGTCATCAACATTCTATCTGCAGCTCAGACCCACGTCGCCCAGCGCTTTGCCCGACCCGACATCCACCCCCGCCCGTTCGCAGACCCGAGCACCCTCCCGTGGTTGCTATCTCGTGAAGGCATTCCCATCCTCTCAGGCGCACTTGGCGCATTGTCATGTGGCCTCGTTGGCCCTGCGTTGTCGCTAGCAAACCTTAGTGGCGAGCCGCAAGACGCACCGCCGTTCAAGGGGGACCACGTCACGCAGGAACACGGACAGGGGGGTCTTGGTAGTACACATAGTGTGCATCACGCGTCGGGAAGGACAGGGTTGGCATCCGAGCTGTTCATTGCCAGGGTGCTCCGCGCGGAACGAGTGCCAGAGTTGGAGGAGGAGGATACCGGACTGCACAAGTTGCCGCTTCTCTATCATCGGCGGGGGTATACCACCGTACGGGACCGCACGCCATCCTGAACGAATTCGCGAATACTAAAAACTTATATCCTTATCGATACTAAACGTACGTCCATTCATGGAAGATTCGACCCATCTGCTTTATATGGCATACGTGGGGTACGTTCCACCCAATTATCAACCACGTGAGTGCATGTATGCGTCTGCTGGACCGCCGATCGTTTGCATTATGAAGACACTGAGCTGGCAATTCTAAAACGCACGTACTAGAATTTACATTTTGGGTCGGACAAGATGGCAAAGTTAATGCGGTTACCCCGACTTCCGGTTGCAAACGACAACGAAACACCCATACAACCCATCTAGGCCACCAGCATGTCGTGGCATGCTACCTACACTCGAAAGCAATGCTCCCAAAACACTTGAAACCCGAGCTGCGCTGCAGACTCTGTGATGCGTCTCCATGATGGCGAGGAGTGTTGTCCGTGCAGACAATGGCTAAGCTGGTTCTCGATGTGGAATAGACGTTCCATTTCAACCAATGGCACCGAGCTGACGGTCAGTATCGGGTAAACAATCGCTAACAGCGAAGACAGTCATGAAGTAACCCATGTAAAGACACAAAGGCGGCGAGACGACGAACCAGAATGCTAGCCATTGATACATAAAATCTTCAATAGCACATCGAGTATCCTCTGTACATGCTTGACGCCAAATAACAATGGGGTTGTCTGCAGATAAGCGTAAATATTACGCTGCAAACTCGAGCGAAGAGAACAACTCGCCGACACGCGAGTTTGAACACCGGTTCTGCGATTTCAAGGATCCTACGTCTCCGGTGCCTCAAGAACTCGACATGCTTAGGTCCATTGAAAGCAACGCGCTCCTGAAAAGTCGACTTTTATGGATGAAACACACGTAACTGTCAGAAGCTTGATGGACATCGTAAAATAGCACAGCAGTGAGTTTATACTATGCTACCTGCCGACATTTAAACTCCGCGAGCTGAAAAAGCGGTGACTGAACGCCGAGCACTCGCCGATCTTTGCCAAAACAAGTAACGCAGCCTTAAAACTTTGCACTCCCACCACCATGGCTGTCGCAAAGGCAATCCATCAGGCGTCATTGACATAATTGATTCTTGCCATCCAAGTGGAGACCGGACCTTGCCCGTAGTCCCGTTGACGAGTGGACGTCTACGCTACACCAAATGTCCACGCGGCACACGGCACTGTACGAAGTCAATGTGAGACAAATGGACACAAGAGAACAAGAATATAAGTGATCTCCTGATATTCTGCAAGGGCTGTTTTCTTCCCTCTTCTTCACCACCGATGGTTGCCTTTGTTGGCGGCGTTACGAGACAAGACACTACGAGCTGGGCAAGTTTCTAGTCAACGTCTAGCGTCTAAGCAGCTCACCTTTGGTTAGACACATGTGTCGCCCGTCCGACATACACGCAAGACAGCGCTCTGGTCTGGCCCGAGGCTTAAGCTATATCATAGCTGGGACCTGGCATCGAAGATGGTCCAACCGGTTGTACTGGTTCTTTACTTTGGACACCACTGAAAGGCTTGTAGCATGAGCTCGCCTGGTCCTTAAAGTCCTTCAAAGTTGCGATGGTCGCTTCATTCTTATCCAGGTTTTTCTTCTGAAACATCCGTTAGGTGATGTGGTAACCAGGAATTACGAGGTGACTCGTCTATACCAGTTGGCTATCGAAGATTGCTGACCGATTGGATGCTGCGGGGATTTCCCTGGTGAGGTTGTCGAATTTGTATCACCCGGTCGAAATGACGATATCCATTTGTGGCGGAAACTGTTCTTGTCGAGTGTCTTTCTGCCATTTCGATAGATTCCATAAACGCAGAGATAATGCGCCTGGATTTCCCTTCGGTGAGTTTCCTTCCGAGGTGCAATTTACCTTTGCTAAGTCGGTGGTCCAGACCGGTGACTGGATGCATGCGCCACCCAAGTAGGTATTCACGAGATCGCAGAAATGAATAAATCTACCTGAAGTTTTCGAGAGCCCGGAAGGCCAGCGTCCGAGTCCCTGTGAGCGAGGAAGCGTGAGCCATCCTTTAGCAACGGCTTGCAGGCGCAGAGACCGAGCGAGGGTGAAGGCAATCCCAGTCCAATTGGCTTGAGTGGCGAACACCCATGTAAAGCCGCACTGCCACTGGTCACTCTTCCAAACTTGGCGTTCGCTTGTTGATCCCATTGTCCACACATTACCGCTTTGGTGATCCTTGATTATCGGGTTGTAAGAGTGTGTTTGATCTTCACATGGGTTCAAGCTGTCATTTTCTTAGTGTTGCGTAAGATCTAATCCACCCTGATCTACTTTTTTCCTTCTTGAGTTGCCACGTGCTGAAGGCAAATTCCGTTGCAGCACATCTCCAGAAATTCGGATCCCGGATTTGTTCTCCTACTGAAGAGCTGTAGCACAAGGTGAGCCGTCCACAACTCGAGTCAGGCCGTTACAGACCAGACACAATCACAGAATAAGGAACGAGAAGTTTCGATCGATCGAGGTTCGACATGTCATTCGTTTCCGGCCAAAGCGTCGGCGTGCTTTGTTCGGCCACACCCGCATTGTATGTCCAAGTGCCCAAGTGTGGTCTCTACGCAACATTCCTTTTCCACTCATTTTCCCTTCACACACCGTTGTGATTTAGGGCCCGCGACACACGCTTAATTCCTAGACTTGCTGTGATGGACGCTATAACCTCGGAAATTGCCATCATCCATGAAAGTGCTTTGGCACGCCAGCCTGACCCGCAGCCGTTAGAGACGAGGATTGTTTGAACATGTTAAGTCCACACGGCAACCACACGGTATAAATCTGTTTTCCTCTTCACCTTCCTCTCCACCTCCTCATCCACCTCTTTTTTCGTCATCGAAAAAAAAAAAAAACTAATATTCCTCTCGATCATTATTCACTTCACTGTCTTCTAGTCATGTCTCTCCCGTTCTTCAACGGAAGCTCCAGCAATACGCGTCAGGACGCGTCCAATATTACTCAAGTGCTGTTCCATGGGGCTGAGCCAAGCCAACAAAATCTCTACCCAATGCCGGGGGTGTTGCGTCCACCTTTGATTACTCCCGCCGACGTCACCGTTCCCTCGAACCCTATTACCTTCGGTTCCATTGACATGGTTATCAAGTACCTGCAGCTGAAACTACCCGAATGGCGGCACCTATTCAAGCTCATCTATGGAAGAGAGCCAGCTGCGTACGATCTGATACTACCTAACAACGGTTTACACCTCCAGGCGTCCCCACACGGGGCGCCTGAGCCCGTTGCTAGAGATTTATTCGCCCATTCGCTGTTACTGGATAATGGCGTGCAGCAAGGGACATCCAATCCGCAGGAAGCCCTCCTTTACTTGCCCCTCTCCCAGGAGGGTCTCGTTGCGACCCCCCTTCCAACTCCACAGCTCCCCCAAGAAGATCGTCTCATCCAGGAGAACAGCCTCCCCTCCCCCACTTCCACTACCCAGCCCACAACTACGATCGAAGAAGTACCAGCGGTGTACGACCCCGAATTAGTACCAGCGGTGTACGACCCCGAATTGGATGTATTACCGCCTGGATATCTCGACGCACTCTTTGCAGATTTTGCTCGCAACGGCGGCGATGAGCAAGAGACATTCCAACCACAGGAAACCTCCCTACACGTGCCCCTCGCGCAGGAAGGTCTCGCTGCAGCCCCCTTCCCAACTCCAGAGGTACCCGTGGAAGATCCTCGCGTTGAAGAGAACTCTACCCTCCTCACCCTGCCCTCTACTAGCTTCCCCACAACTACGATCGAAGAAGCACCACCGGTGAGCGACACCAACTTTGTAAATTCCATGTTTTATAACTTTTTTTGTAGGCGTTACCATGCGGATCGGTCGACGAAGACTTTGCTCGATATTTTAATCTGCCGACAGATGACACTGGGGAACAGCAAGAGACATTTCAACCACAGGAAACCTCCCTTCACCTGCTCCTCGATCCCACTACAGCACCCCTTCCAATCCCACAACTTCCACCGGCAGGTCATCTCGTCCAAGAGAACTATGGCAACGGCGGGGCCTCCAATGTAGTAGGTCTCTTCAACGACCAGCATAACCACTGGCAAACCGAAGCCCCCGTCCTGGTCGATACACAAGTTCCCGCTCCTCTTAACAATCTGGGGATTGGTTACCTTGAAAACGTGAATGCTTTTGATACGCCAATCCCAACAATGACAACACAGCAAATGAACGAGTTTCTGAATGCTCCGTTCGTCAACGGGGAATTCAAAATTTTCTCCGTGCCATCGCAACAAAGCGTCCCCGCCGAGATACCACCTCTCCAACAAACTTCGCCGAGCTCGCATCCTCCGATGTTGGCCTCTCTCACAATAGGGTTAACCGCAGCTGCTAGCGGTTCGAACGGGACCCAGAAGGAGAAGCGGAAACGGTCAGAGTCGCAGCCAGAAGGTCGCCCCCAAAAACGACGACGGGCGAAGGCGGAAACGGTGAGTCTAACAGTTATGGTGTATGGTTTGTAATCTCATGCCACCCGACCCACAGAGTTTATCTGGGACTAACGATCGTGATGGTTCTAAGAAGGTATACATGTGTCGGATTTGCAAACACACGTGAGTCTCGGCTGCATCCCATCTTCCCTCTTTTTGTTGACGTCAATCTGGCATTCAGATTGTCTCGGAAGGACGCTCTGAAACGTCACGTAGAAAACCAGCATGCGTTCCTTTCACCATCTGAATGGGAGCGCTTCAACATGCTCGAGCCTTGGGAAGACAGCCTTCAAGAGGATACCACGGCGTTAGAAATGTATGTGGATGAATTGAAAAGAGTAACATTCAGAAACGTGAAAAATCTTGCACCAACTTGCACTGTGACACCGATGCTTTGACTTGATCATTTGCTATGACCCCTCACGAATATTTGACCGTTAGTTTTTGTTTTTTTCCCTCAAAGCGACTTGACTTGTATCCATATTGCATATGTTTTCATTTGTTCTGACGTTATTCCTACTGATGCTAAATGTTTTTTGATGTTACTAGTATGTAGTTAGTCCACGCGAGCTTTCGGACAGTAGTTTAGAACCTGTACTCAATGTACGATGTTGGTGCTTTTGGAATACAGCCGTTTGGGTAATCATTAGCAGTCGCGTCGCCGCTCAAGTCACCCGAAACGATGCCCAATCGAAAAATCAGCCGCGATCTCAAGCTGGCAGCCATCAGGCTCCACGAACGAGGTCTTGTTCGCCTCCAGTGCTATGGCTTCTCCAAACGAACTTTCGCATCCTAAAGCTCTGAAGGGAGACAGGCGACGTCATCAACCACACTCAAGGCATTCGTGGACGACCTCGCCTCCTTGACCGTGAAGACATTGAAGACATCCTCCGTCTCATTTGTGCTGGACCAGATTACTTCCTAGACGAACTCCTCTCCCTCGTCAAACACAACCGATTCATTTCCATACACTTTAAAAAAACTGAGGCCCTCCTTACGCTTGATGACAACGTCTCTAGGCTTTTTCGAGTTGGTTGTCATCCACATCATCGAGATCTGCTTACTTGACCACACGTGAGTCCAGACTTTCTTGGAGTCTTCCGCGTCGCCGACTCAGACTCGAGGTGCAGGATTGGCGGTATACTTTGGGTCCGTAGTGCTATCGACTACTACATCATCCAATCTTGTTCGTGCTAGGCCAGAAAGTTGCTAGGCTCTATGAATAAGAGTACGAAAGGTGAGACTAGTGCCTGACTATATGCACCTTCGTGACTGCGCTTGCGCTTCTTCGAGACTGGGTGGAATTCGGGCCTTCGACGAGGGTTTTCCGAGTCAGCTACTTTTGAGATTGAGGTCGGGTTCCCTTTGATGATTACTGACACTGTCCGATGCGTCCAAGTCTGAACTGTCCTGCCTTGAGTTCTCTCCATCGCTGAGAGGTGCGAGATCGGTATTTTTCAGGCCCAAGACAGCCCTCAGGAGTCGGTTGAACTTCAAGTTCTGATACTACAACGATTCGATTGAGTACATGCGTCACCAAATTTTTTATAATCTACGCGAGCGGCGACGCGACTGCCAATGATTACTAAAACCGCTGTAATATGTGTGCCACTTGTGACGACAACTTGAAGAGCGATGGCTTGTACTATAGCTACGCGGAGTTCGCACTTGACTGCGGACATGTTGTACTGGTAAAGTCATCCCTCATCACTCAACTTTACTGGATTACTTGCGAGTTCTTTTCAGGTACGCATGATATATCTCGTCACAATATAATCATAGAACTGAATAAAATTTACCACGTGTGCTGCAGGTGATGGTATCATGGCCACTGAGGCACAATACGAGTATCAAGACGAGACAATCAAGAGTTGCTGCAACGGATCCCTGTCATCCGAAACAATTTCCTGCGTCGCCCAAGATAGATTCTATGTCTGAATGTGACTTGTGAAGGACCACATCGCTGTGGCTAGTTCCTGGCGTGAATGCAACATCAGTAGAACTTGAAATGCCAAAATTATGGTAAGCACTTGCATGGTTACGGTCCCTTGCTAACAGGAGCTTTCACTGGTCCAAAACCGTGTCCATCCCGTCTCCTTGAGTATATATGTTCACGTGGTCTTTGTATTTGTACGGAAGCGAGAGTCATTTGCGATGACCCAAGAGCCTCTTCTGCATACACCGCATGCACTGTGATTACTCTGGACAGCGGGAAGGATGACGTTGGTGATGTTGACGGCTGTCTTACTGATCAATAAACTAGTCGTCCACTCATCCACGCGTTCAACACGGGAGGAAAGTGGCAAATGCATATGAAAAGACGATGAAGAGACAACAGATACAGCATGTGTGCACTAAGCACCGATATGTACGTACAGAATGCGCTGATCGAGCGGAACACTCCCGGCCAATGAGTTCGTCGTCCTCTGCAACGCCAATGCCGCTCGAGTGTGATCCAGGCGGCCAGATCCATCCAACATATTCTCATAAAACTTGGACGTGATCTTGTTCGTCTGTCCATCGTCCACCGCCCACATCGTCCCAATCACGGACCGGAACCCTGCAAATTGCATTGCTGATGCCAAATGGATCACCTCATCTGGGCTCTCTTTGTACCCAACTGTGGTGTGACACGCAGAGAGGTAAGCAAATTCCGGGCGCTCCAACTCGCATCCCATGATATGTTCGATCGTAAACGGACCATCGTGGAGCCGAAATGCAGATTCAAATGGTTTTTCCTCGTTTGGGACACCGTGACAAGCAAAGTGAACCCACTCGTTCCTCCCAAGCTCCTCCGAGACTCTAGATATACTGGATTCCGAACCTTCAAGGCGAGTAAACGTGGCAAGACCTTGCATACACTCAGCAACGATGTCCAATTCGCTGCCAACAGAAAGGAGATTACTCTGACCGTTGGCGGTGGCTTGCCCTACAGCGAGAAAACGACTCTCGTTCGTAGATGGCTTTACCAATGCATCGTTCTGCCTGGCACGAATAAGGGCAGTCAGGGTAGGCGTGTAAGATGAGATGTACAGATGAGAAATATTTCGTTGGCCCCCCCGATATGGACCGGTAGCGTGCAACGGTAGAAAAGAGAACTCAGCAGTAGGACACCACCAAATTCGTGAGCGAGGGGGAACTGTCGTCTGCAGAAAGTCCACAATGGGGGAGGCAACCTCATTCCAGAGGTCACGCAGGAAGCGACTGAGATCATTCTTCACATCCATGATTTTTGCACGCAATGTGAGAGATCGGAGTTCTGACGATAGGTCCTGCACACGGGTTTTCGTGATCTGTAATGGGATGTGAACCGGATCTCTGTCGAAAAAGACAACGAGTGCGTCACACGTATACTGGCTAGCGTACTACATTGTGGTACTGCAACAATATGGCAAAGCAATCAAAGCATTCGAGTATTGAAAAGGACCCTGCAAGGACCCCAATGCAATGCACATAGACATAGTACATCATGCATGGGAAGAACCCTCCGACTTTGGTGGGGGCTTCAAATTGTTTGCTGCCGCTGTTGCCTCAACACAAGGGGCATGACAAGTCAATGCCATCAGATGCTACAACTGTGGCAAAGATGGTCATCACGCAAAAGAATGCAAGGCTGCATCTACTCAATGCCAAGAATGCGGGTTCTCGCACAGAGGACACCAAAAGCAATGTTCCAAATGTGGAACCAAGGTCTGCACTACAGAGAAAACTGCATCAACAAGCAACCCCTTTAAGCAGCCAGCTATCAACTGGCAAAGTGCTATTCAGGGGATGGATATTGATGCTGCTAGGGCATATTTCCATGACATGGAAACAACTTTGGGAAAAGCTGAGTGAGGACCTTATCAGGTAAGGCCCCCTCATCCACGAAGGACAATATTTCTTCAATCTCTTTTAGTACTCGATGCCAAGATAGTGCTAGTACAAATTCAATTTCTTTACCTTGTTCAAATAAATTTAGTTTGCTTGATTCACATGTAATTATAGATAGTGACACCGATAGTTCTTTTTCCTTTTCTCCAACATCTCGATGTGGTAGCCTACCAGATGTCAAAACCAAAACAGTGTCTCGTATTGAGTGTGGCCCCAGTAAAAGGGTACTTAATTCTGTTAAAAAGGAAAAAAAAATATTTCCTTTCAGAACCCGACTGATTGAAGAGTGTGCACACTCAAACCACTCAAGAAAATAACCCTAAAAATACAAAAAGATAAAAACATCGAAGCAAGTGCTCTACTGGATAGTGGTGCTAATGGCATATTTATCGATACGGAATGGGCAAAGAAAAACCGCACTCCTCTCACCCCCCTTGAAAATGTAGTGCCTGTCTACAACATGGACAGAACTATAAACTCCGCTGGAGGCATTGTGTACACATGTAATCTTATTATAGACTACCAGGGACATTGTGAAAAAGTCACAGCCGATGTTACCAATCTTGGCTGAAATCAGCTGATTCTTGGATACACATGGTTAAGGGACCACAATTCCTTCATTGATTGGATCTTAGGTCATGTACACATGGACAGATGCTCCATGTCGTGCAAGGTGTTAAACGCCACATATTGCAATAGAATGGAAGGATATGAAAAGACTTACATAGCCAACACATACACCAATCAGTTTACTCTGCCAGATCCTAAGTCCAAGGATGTGTTTAAACTAGTCCCAAGATGTTATCATGATTACCTTGATGTCTTTTCAGAGAAAGTTTCCAAACACCTCCCTGAACGTAAAGCATGGAACCATGTGGTAGATCTTAAACCCGATTTCATACCCAAAAAGGGTAGATTGATCCCACTTGGACCCACTGAACAAGATGAGGTCAAAATGTTCGTAAACGAACAATTGAAAAAGGGTTACATTAGACCTTCTAAATTACCACAGACCTCTCCAGTTTTCTTTATACCAAAGAAGGATGGAAAGAAGCGTATGGTTATGGACTATAGATATCTCAATGAAGGCATGGTTAAAAACAACTACCCCCTTCTGTTGATCTTGCAAATTATAGATAACCTCAAAGGAGCTAAATTGTTCACAAAGATGGATCTGAGATGGGGATATAACAATGTCTGCATCAAAGAAGGTGACGAATGGAAAGAAGCCTTTGTCTGCCACCTAGGGTCATATGAACCAACAGTCATGTTCTTTGGAATGTGTAATAGTTCTATGACATTCCAGCAAATGATGAATGAGATCTTTGCTGAGGATGAAGATATAGTAATTATTTATATTGATAACTTATTGATATTCTCGAAACACAACAATGTACAGAAACATTGTGAAGCCATACGAAGATTACTTCAAAAATGATCTGTTTGTCAAACCATCAAAGTGTTTCTTTGAAGTAACAAAAGTAGACATGCTGGGAATGGATGTATCAGGAGATGGAATCTCGATGAGCAAGAATAAGCTTGATTGAATTGCCTCATGGCCTGTTCTCCACAATGTAAAAGGAGTTCGAAGCTTCTTGGGACTTGCCAACTTCTATCAACACTTCATTGAGAATTACTCATTGATTGCACGTCCTTTGCATGACTTAACAAAGAAAGATCAACCCTGGTGCTGGGGAAATGCACAACAGATAGCATTTGATAATTTAAAAGAAAAATTCATGTCAGCACCAGTCTTGGCATATCCAGATGACATGATGACCTCTTATCATGTCGAATGCGATGCATCAGAATTTGCAGCTGGTGCAGTATTGTCAACCCTTAAGGAAGACAAATGGCACCCCGTCACATATATGTCTCATAGTATGACAAAAGAAGAACGAAATTACCCGATTGCTGACAAAGAAATGTTAGCAATCATTCATTCTCTCAAGCAATGGAGACATCATTTAGAAGGTGCTTGTCATCAGTTTGAAGTTTGGACAGATCACAAAAACCTTATGTACTTTATGAAATCACAAGATCTGAATAAGTGACAAGCTAGATGGGCACAATATCTCTCTCATTTCGATTATTTATTAGTGAACAAACCTGGCACCGCAATGGGAAAAGCAGATGCCTTATCTAGAAGAGAAGATCATAGTATAGAAATAGAAAATGATAACAAAAATACCGTCATGATAGATAGCTCAAAAAATACGTAGTGTATAAGAAATTGAACTCTTTGATAGAATAAAAATAGAACATACAAATGTTACAATAGCAGAAGGATCAGTTTACAAAGATGGATTATGGGAATATGATGGAAAAATATGGGTACCTAGGAATTTGCATTTAGAAGTAATGATGCAATTTCATGATCATCCACTCACCAGACACAAAGGCGTGGATAAAAAAAAAGAATTGATAGCATGCTACTACAAGTGGCCCGGCATGAAAGCTGATATTGAAATATATTGCAAACCTTGTGATTGATGTGCTCACATGAAGCCTTCAAATATAGCACCTGCAGGAAAACTGCAACCTCTACCAGTAGCATCTGGCCCATGAAAAGATGTTTCGGATGACCTTGTCACCGGATTCCCGGAATCACATGGATATAATAGTGTGCTTGTAGTAGTGGATTGCTTCTCTAAAGAAGTCGCCCTGATCCCTACCACAAAATCAGTTACAACACAGAAAACAGCGCAATTGTACAAAGACTATGTATGGAAACATCATGGATTGCCTCATTCTATTGTATCAGATCGTGGTCCGCAATTTGCAGGTCAAATGATGATAGATCTTCTTAAATTGTTGAAAATAGAAAAGAAAATGTCCACTGCATATCATCCTCAAACAGATGGACAAACAGAGTGTGTTAACAGAGAATTGAATCAGTATCTCTGCTTGTTTGCCGCTGAAAAACAGTCACAATGGGTAAAATGGATTGCATTGGCACAATTTAATTTCAACAATACGAAATCTGCATCAATGGGATTCACTCCCTTTCAGTTGGCCAAAACCTTTACTTCACATATGGGAATAGAACCTCGAAACATGAAATCGCCTGCTGCTGAAGCATTCACGAATAATATGAAAGCCAATATGGAAATTGCAAAGTCTAATCTTGAGAAAACTCGTGCCAAAATGTCCTTACAGGCCAACAAATCTCGATCTGACGCTCCTGATTACAAAATCAGGGATCTCGTTCTATTATCATCAGAACACTTGGCTATAGCAGATCGACCCTCTCGAAAGTTAACCGAGAAGTGGATTGGACCTTATCAGGTCACTAACATGTATACAAACTCTGTAGAATTGTTATTTCCAAAGTCTATCACTGCTCGTAATGTTGTGAATGTTTCGCACATTAAACCTTACATTGAACCTCTTCATGGGCAGCCCACTATTCGTCCTGGCCCTATCTCTGTTGACAATGAAGGTCATGAAGAATTTGAGATTGATTATATTGCAGATTTTCGCCCTATTGGTCATGGTTTCCAATACTTGATTCATTGGAAAGGATATGATGAATCTGATCGTACCTGGGAAGCTGCTTCCTCTATTGCCAAACATGGAAAAGATGCTATTGCCTTGTTTCATAAGCAACACCCTAGTGCGCCTCACCGCCTTAATATGTCTTGAGCCTTGTTCCAGGGTGTCTTTAATACCCCTGTGATTAACTTTACCTCTGGTTCCACTGAATATTCAATTCTGTTCCTGGTCGATTGACTTCCGGGTCTTGTTCCTTGCAATTATTCTTATTTGTGATCTGGAATCTCACTCCTAGTAGGGGGGTAATGTTACAAACCTCGTTCTTTAACCTAACTTTTAACCACTTGTCTTATCTTATCTTATCTAAGCGCGCGTCAATCTTATCTCGCATCTTAGCGCTCAATCTTATCTTATTGTGTCACGTGACTCGAGTCCAGACCACTATGATATCATACCTCATGGCTAGTGCATGCTAAAGGCATGGTAGCCTCATATTGTAGTTCTAGACCATAGTTCCCACCATCGTGTGAACACTTAGTACATATATAGTAGTTTATCTCATGGTGCGTCATTGCTCACTAAGCACTTGCCCTAAAGTACGCCTCATGGCTGCCGCATATATAGTAGTATATAAACAATGCCAGTCCAGCCAGACTCCTTAGTCTGTTTTGGTTGATTTCCAACCATCAATAGTCCCTCCTCTCTAAGTCTTGACTTTTGTGTGGTGACCTAGTGCATTTCCTGTATAGGATTTGTTGTTGCCAACAAAGATTAGAGTCATCAATGGGTGGCACTGTCACAAATTCAAGTGTACTGCAAGAGGTTGCTGATGAAACTCCATTCAATGGTATCTGAACATGCAGAATGCTCAATCAACTGGAAACATGCATAAGCATGCTAAAAAATGTTGGGGAGAGGATGCTGTCCATGCGGCTGATGAGGCAAAAGATGCAAATGAGGTGCACATGAAGATTGTTGTGGACCTGCAAAAAAATAGCAAGATTACTACAACATTTGAACACAAAGAAAAGGGTCAAATTACATACTTGCATATACCACATACCTGTGCAGAAACCAGGTACACCATCAACCAACAGCAATGCTCTTGCTATTGTGCCTGACACACTGTGTAGGATGGAGTTGGTGCATTGGGTATGTGAGAACCTGTGTCCGTTCACAATTGTTAGCAATCATGCTTTTTTATCACTAATGAAAACTGGACACCCAAATTATTACATACCTTCTCAATGGACTGTAGCATGTGATGTTCGGCATGTCTTTGCATGCACACACAAACACATTGCTAAAATGTTGCATGTACATTAGTGCTTTGTGTGTATCTGCTAAAAACTAATGACTTACTAGGAATATGAGGGAAAACTTAACTTCACAATGGATGCTTGGATCTTGCGAAACCATTGCTCATTTGTAGCCATCTGTGTGCATTTGGAGCACAATGGCACTCCACTGATGATGCCATTATATATCGTTGAGGTCACAAAGGTAAGCTGACAACTTACATGACTGCCTGACCTAATAGCCTATCCAATGAAGTCACACACCAGCCTGGCCCTGGTGAATGCATTCAAAAAGGTGCTAGATGAGTTTAAGATCACCAATAAGGTCAGTGATACTGTTAGGACTCAGAACATAGTATCTCACTTACTTGTGTCCAATAGGTCCTCTATATTACTTGTGATAATGCATCAAACAACATGGTTATGGTCAATGCCTTGGGGAATCACCTGCCTGGATATGGTGGCAAAGCAGGACATGTGCAGTGCTTCTTGCATACCACCAACTTGGTAGCAAAGTCGCTGCTTAGTACATTTGACATAAAAAAGAAATCTGACAATACCGTTCAGCCTGAGTTGAGCACTGAAGAACTCCAGTTGTGGCACGAGACAAATAAGATAGAGGAGGGAGGGAAGAACAACCAGGAGGATGATGATGACAACCTAAATGATGACAATCTTAAAGGATGGGTTAATGAGATGGAGTTGAGTCAGGATGAAAAAAAAGGGCTGTGTAATGCAATCCACCCAGTGCAATTAGCACTTATAAAGGTACAAGTCAACCCAATACACACCTTGAAAACAGCAACTAAAAAGAAAAATTTGAAAAGATACGCAAGCTGTCTTACAAGATCATCAATTCATCAACAAAGCTTCTTCCAGAGTGGCAGCAGATTCTGGAGCAGTTGAAGTGTGTGGTAAGCTTGTTGCCACAAGATGTTGCCACACAGTGGAATTCAACATTCAACATGTTGGAGTACTTGCTGAACCATAAGTGAAGTGTGGAGAGTATAATCCAGAGGAAGGAGATAGGGCTGCGACAATGTGAGCTAGCAGAGGAAGAGTGGGAAATGCTCACAGAGCTGCAATCAATCCTAAAGGCAACATGCCAAACATCTGTTACCCCTAGACCCAACTTGACATATTTCCATGCTTAGGTTCTCAAGGACGCACCAAGTTTTTTTTCCAAGCCACTCCCAATCTCGCTACCATGATTCCAGCAATGGATCTCATGGAACACAAGCTTTTGAAATGGGCATGCAATCACAACCTTTTGCCTTCCATTCATGCTGGAACCAACATGGCTATCCAAACACTCAATTGATACTACTCTTTGACCAACAGCTTGGACATATATCATATTGCAATGGGTATGTTTTCATTTGTATGTGACACTATCTCATGCAGGCACAGTGCTATATCCGCAACACAAGCTCCAGTACTTCAAGCAGGCACAGTAGGAAGACAAGTGGATCTATACTGCTGAGCAACTCATTTGCAGCTGCTTTGAGGAGACATATGCAACCATTCTTGAAGACAACAAGTCTGATATTGAGGTTATTGAGGCTCCCAAGGTATGCTTTCATATCATTTGTACCTTCTAAGATCACTGCACATACATAGAAGCAGGGCAATATTTTCAACAGCATGTCATCTCTGGCACCACCAAAACCTATGAAGGGTCAAAATGAACTTGACAAGTATCTAAACACTGGTCTGGAGGATGTCAAGGATGTCCTCACATGGTGGCACAAGCACCACACCACATATCCACATCTCTCTCACATGGCCCTTGATTATCTAAGTATCCCAGGTATATCACACTTCACACTCAATTGGGAATATGCTTACACAACTTGCAGCAATATCCATTAATGTCAAGTGGCTCTTCAGCTGTGGTCACCTCATTCTCTCACACATGCACTCTTGCTGTTGGCAATGCCAAAACCTATACAGGCAATGGACTAGGTCACCACAAAGACAAGGACTCAGGAAGGGACTCTGCTAAGGTGGGAATCAACCAGAACAGACTGAGGAGTCTGGCTGGTGCTGCATTCAATATATACTACAAAACACATGTTCTATATGAGGCTATATTAGGGCAGGGGATTGGTAAGGTATGACGTATCGTGAGAGTTCTATAACTATATAAGGTTAAATAGACCATGAGGTTGCAATGAGGAGCACAGATTATGTAACCCATGAGGTGTACATGAGGCAAACCAGTGCACACATGTTATCAATAAGGTAAGGCTGTGTGCCATGCGTTGACAATGTGTTTGTGATGTCATAGGTCTAGACCTCGATCACATGACTTGATTAGATAGAGATTGAGCGCTTGCAGATAAGATAAGATTGATGCGCGCTTAGATAAGATTAGATAAGATAAACTGGCACTAAAGCTAGATTGCAAAAGAGGGTTTGTAATACTTGCCTCTCAGTCCAATCAACCCACACATTGATATGCCTGAGGTCTTGGTTTTTATTTGATTTTGTGAAGGTGGAGGATTTGAAGGGTGCTGCTAACTTACCAGATGTGTTGGAGAAGCAAGTGTTGGATGTGCATTGGGACACCATTGTCATAGAATAGTTATGTACTGACCTACTGCTCTATATGGAAAACCCATGGGTTGATTTTGATCAGGTTTATGCTAGACCCATACCCTTAGGTAGTAATGCAGTGGCCTGGCTTGGGCCTGGCTTAGGGGGCTGGAGGCTTTGTGAAATCACAGGCCAGGCTCCAAGCCTGCAAAGCCCCCAAAGACGGCCCGGCCTGGCCCAAAAGCCCGGGCTTAGGCCCAGGCCATGGCTTCACACAAGATGCTACAAAAATGATAAAATTGTAGTATGTAGACTTAAAAATAAACAATCAATTAAAGTCCAGTGTATTGCCATTCCACTCGTCATCAGTCTCCCTGTCATCGTCACTATGCACCTCGGGAGTAAGCAAGGTGTTACGACTGGCCCAGGTGGGGTCGGTCATAGACTTGATGGGTACTAGGGCAAAGGATTGGGAGTCCAAAGGTAGACACCTAGGACGACAAAGGACGAGAGAGTCCAAAGGGGAAGGCCTAAGGACGACTAAGGACTAGAAATGCTTAGTGAGCTTCACCACAAAGCGAAACATGAAGACTTGGCTGAGGAGTCCGAAGGGGAATGCCTAAGGACGATGAAGGACTTGGGTTTGAAGGAGCACACACTCAGAGAAGGAGCACACGCTCAGAGTGACTAGGGGTTGGCTAAGAGCAAGTGGATTGAGAGTATCGAGTAGCTCTAGCTTAGTGTTACAGGACGAGTGTCTAGAGTTTATATAAGAAAGAGATGGAAGGTCATGGAACATGACCGAAGGGTATGTGTCAGCCGCAGTATGAATGAGTCATGAAGACTGTGGATGAGTAAGGGTACACTAAGCAGATGACGAAGCAGGGCAAAGGGAAATGAGTAATCTGCAGTATGGAATGAGTCATGAAGACTGCAGATGACGTAGCGCAATGAGTAAGCATGAATAAGAGAGATGAGTAATCCACAGTTATGGAATGAGTCATGAAGGCTGCGGATTGACTAAAGAGAAATGAGTAAAGGTCCA
>JBBPMR010000528.1:0-18950 GCA_038090415.1 Rossbeevera mucosa | reverse complement strand
GAGCCGCTCTCAACGTCTTCCTTTGCCGAAGCACGACGTTCCCCTCATCGACCGTTGGCAAAATTGGAATTGGTCCGAGCTCAGACAGCCCATGTGGGTAGCGCACCATGACTATTATGGAAACTTTGCCTGCAGCGACCAAGCGGATTTTGACGATTATTCCCCCGCTGACCCCGTACAAATGCATTATCTCAATCCGGACCCACGCAACCCTACGCTCCCTTGATATCCCCATGAAATTAGCTTATCCCCAACACCGCCTATCTGCAGGTGCTATATCTTGCTCCGCTTGCTCTGTCGCTGTTCGTCTGCATTCGTACTACTCTACTACACGCGTTATTATCATATCTACTCTGCATCTCTCCAACTATTTACCCATTGGCAACATTCTCCCCTTGTAGTCATCTTTGCACATCTTCAACTTACTCGGTTTCGCATCAAATCTACCCCATGACTTGTACATATATAGCAGCAGTCTTTCTTGTCGTGCTCTCCTATGCTCGCTCGAACATGAGCAATAATCTATACACACTATGGCATTTTCCTATTATCGCTATCCTCGATCACGAGCACGCGTCATTGTCCGTCGGAGGTTTATGTATCCCATCATTTAGCAGACTGACGATGGTAGGATCGGTGCTGGCGCGATTACCCCTGGGGTACAGGTGATGAGCGCATTCCCGGGAGGATAAAAAAGGGAGAAAGAAAAGTACAGTACGGCTCTGACAACGTCGCGCATCACGCGCGAGGTAGCGATCACTATCTTGTCGATCCCTACAAGTCCGTCCACGCGCGTTGGGCCGACATTGAGAAGTAGTACCGGCTTGCCGAGTTCGAGCGCATGTTTGACTAACTATGGGGGCGAGTCGGTTCTGGCGGATAAATAACGGGGATACGATTCTTGGCTCACCGGTAAGCCGAAAAGGTTGTAACGGTGGTCCCGATGAGAAATAATTTATCTGACCGTTCGACGTCGTGAAATCTATGATGCGAGATGAACGTTGGTCTTTGTAGAGTACAGAAAGCGAGGTAAAAAAAAAAAAAAAAGAAAGGGGGGGCACTTACGAGCGTTCCTTGATAGCCTGAGGTATCGACTCGCCAAAGAATATCAGGTCTGGTTTGTGCTTCGAGTAAAGGGTCAGGCGCCGAATGGCGCGGAGATGTGGAGGCCACGTACGTTTGTGTTGCGTCGGCCTTGTGCCAGACATGCTGGGCATTCTGGCATGACAAAGTCGTCGTACGACAAACCTTGGATATCGACCTAGAGTCGCCAGCGGGTGAGCTCGGTGTTTGGGAACCTAGTCTTGTGATGACAGACGTCACCGGCCGGATTTGTTCGTAGTTTCTTGCCAGTCGCTTCTAGCTCGTCGACGAAAGCCTTCCACCTGGGGTTGCTGGCGGACAAACGGGCCTGGAAGGTGTCTCTACTGGTGACATGTCCGAATCGGCAATGTACCTTCTGTCGCACGTCGATCAGGAAATGACTCCAACTGCAAAGTACGCGCGACTGACGTGCAGCGTCCCGTGGAGTTCGAGGATGTGTTGATCGACGTGTGGGTCGTCCCAGAGGCGTGCGATGGCCTTGCGGTGGAGACCGTCGACGTTCTGTGTGACGGTCTTATGGATGCGGCCGGCGTACTGGAGAGCGGCGAGTGCGTAGTGGGTCGTGTTCGGTCGTGCATCTCGGACGGGCGGATAACCTAGGTATGAACGGAGCCTGGAGGCACGTAGTCACACGACGGTGATATGAGACAGGGACCAGGACGACAGAGGAGAATACAAGCCTGAATGCATGTCCGCTAGGGTTGTCTGCGACGAGTTCGTGGTACTGTCGAGCGCTTCGAGTCCCGCACACCTTTGAGCGGTCTTTGGGGATCGTGAGGGGGCTGACGGGATGGCGGGTTCATGTATCGCCCGTCTTTCCCCCTGTACGCCCTGATGCCGGAGTCGACGCCGGCGCGACATTACCGGATGCGAGAAAGGACGCGATGCGGTCGACGGCTGTTGAGGGCGTTGGCGATGAGGAGAGGACGTTGGACATGACCATGACAGCGCTACAGACGCCAGGATTTGCCCACTACGCCGTCGCCTGGTCTCCCTTCCACAACACCCGACTCGCCCTCGCATCTGCAGCCAATTTCGGTCTCGTCGGTAACGGTCGTCTCAACCTTCTCTCCATCGGTGCAAGTGGAATCAGCCTCGACAAGTAGTCAGTATCCTCCTTCTCGTCCCTCGCTCAGCGTCACGGTAATCAGCTACGAATCCCAGGATGCGCTCTATGACATCGCTTGGTCAGAGATCCATGAGAATCACATTGTCGCAGGCTCGGGGGATGGCTCGATCAAGCTGTGGGACGTCGTGCTGAACGTGAGTCCGTGTCTCCTCCCCGCTCCATGTTGGTAGAGTCCCCCTGCAGGACTTTCCGATTCGTTCGTGGCATGAACACTCAAAGGAAGTCTTTTCCGTCGACTGGTCCAATATTAAAAAGGACACCTTCCTCTCCTCGTCTTGGGACGGGAACGTCAAAGTCGTACGTGTCGCCCTTCACCTACATCTCTGCTCACGCTCACTCTCTGCCAAGTGGACTCCCGAGCAACCTCGCTCAGTAACAACTCTGAAAGCGCACCTATCGTGCGTGTATCAAGCACTTTTCTCGCCACATCAGCCGGACATCATTGCTACCTGCTCGACCGACGGTACAATCAAGATATTCGATTTGCGAACGCCAGCCTATGCATCTGGTCCCGCCTCCAACGCCTTCACCAACCCCGTCGCGGCCGCCGTCCTCACCGTTCCAGCCTCGGGCACAGAGCTCCTCTCCATCGACTGGAACAAGTACCGTCCGTTTGTGATCGCGAGTGCAGGAGTCGACAAGGTAGTCAAGGTCTGGGACTGTCGCATGGCGGGCACTTTGCCTCCTACCAGCCAGTCTGTCGGTGGTGTGTGTGAGATACAGTTACCCGGTCACGAATATGCCGTTCGCAAGGTGCAGTGGAGCCCTCATCGGCCAGACATCCTTGCAACGGCGAGCTATGATATGACCTGTCGGATGTGCGTGTCGTATAATGCGTTATATCCACCTAACCCGTCTCTAGTTGGAACATAAATCCTGGTCAGGGGGGATCAAACCTGTTGTATGTTCACGATCCCCATACCGAGTTTGTGGCCGGATGTGGCTGGTCGTTGTATGACGAGGGCTTGTTGGCGAGCTGTGGGTGGGATGGTCGACTGAATGTCTTTCGGGCATGAAGACAGCTGCATGTAATTCTAATTGACAGGGGCTAAAGTCCATTTCCGTGTATGTTTACTACCAACGTGTATGGACCCACAGACAGCGTACGATGTCGTGACATTCGAAGACGATCCCGAAGACATCCTCTTCTCGTCCCTCCAGAGCCTCTACGACTTCAAACCGGTCACCCTCTCCACCCCTCGCTCTCTCTTCACCTACACCATCGAACCCGGACGTGTTTCGCATCCGCTGAAACAGATCCACGTCGCCACGCCTGACACAGACCCCTCCAACTGGTCTCTGCATGCTTCCTCCATCTGGGTCTCGTCCCTCTTCATCGCGGACCACCTCGAGGAGCTACATATCGATGCCTTGTCCCGCACCCGCACGCCAGCGTCCGTGCGTATCCTCGAACTGGGCGCCGGCGCCGGCCTTCCGTCGATCCTCCTTGCCAGCATGTATCCAAACACCGTGTCCGTCACAGCCAGCGACTACCCCGACGACAACCTCATCCGCACCCTGCGCGACAATATTCGCCGCAACACGCTCCCAGAGCAGTCCTGCCGCGCGGTGCCCTACGCATGGGGGACGGACGTTGCGGCGTTGATGCACCGTTCGGCGAACGGGAGAGATCCGGGCAAAGATGGTGATGATGATGATGATGACGACGCCCGCTTCGACGTCGTCTTTGCGGCCGACACGCTGTGGAACCCGGAGCTGCATGCGCCGTTCGTGGAATCGCTATGCAAGTGTCTCGGACGCGGTCCCGAGGCGCGCGCGCATTTGGTCGCAGGGCTGTACACGGGGAGATACACTGTTCAGTCATTTATGGACCGCGCGAAGGCAAGCGGCCTCGTCCTAGAGAGCGCAATCGAAAGGAAAATCGACGGGACGCAACATAGAGTCTGGGACGTATCTCGTGCGGAAGGCGAAGATGAGCAGGAGAGGCGCAAATGGGTTGTGTGGATAATTTTAAAATGGGCGTCTGAACTGGTAGCGTGAAACGTTGTACTCGAATGCCTGACTTTAGGATCGTTTAACGAGTACCGTTCCTACATTACGACGCGTCTCGAGTATCATAGAACTCCTCATGTATTCGTGTTTCCTCGTACCTCCTTTCCGAAGGTCAGGATACGAATCAGACACTGTCCTTCGCGTTCCTTGACGCCGCGGTGAGCAACCGAAGACCAGAATCGGGGAAAGAGGACGTACATCGTACAGCACGAGACTATCCTCCGTCGTGTCCATCCAGGTCATGTTGATGGCATCCACGGTACTCGTCCTGACGTACCGGGAGCCCCGGTGCACAAAGACGGTGCTTAGTGCCGTCAAGTTATCCCGCCACCTCCACGGCGGGTCCGTGTGCGAAAGCGTCCACAAAAATCTGGCCGTCCAGGGATTTAGATCCAGGACGTGGGCCCGACTCGTCGAGTTTCTAGAGTCCCTGAGGTTCTCGAAAAACGTAAGACGCCGGCCACACAACTGGACCGCATCAGCGTGGTCGGGGAGATTGAGCACCATACAGTGGTGCTGCCAGTCTTCCCAACGCACGACGTCGAACTGCTCTTCCGCGAGCGCCAGCTTGGATTGGTCGAATACGATGACGACCTTGCGAGAACAGCCGCTCGGGATACAATGCGGCTGAAATTCCAAGAGGACCGCGATCAATCTGCAGGAAGGATCGCTGTCAAACAGGGTGCCGGGAAGCGGGATCGTGTTCAGGGAGTGGTTGTGACAGAGTTGGACGAACGAGACGCAGCTCCAAGCCTCTGCGAATTCGAACGATCTCGGGCACAGAAAGTCGTTGGCCCTGTAGATCTCCTGGATGGTAATCTGGGGAGGACGTTTGCCCTTCTCGCTTGCGTAGAGGCCGTCCGATCGCCTTTCCCATGTCGTGCTGTCATCAGACTCGTCGTCATCCGGATGAGAGGCGATGACGAGACGGGATTCGTCGATGAAATCAAAGGAGAGGAGGTCGCCCGTGAACTAGTAGCAAACGAAGGGGAAGATTATGTTCAAACACGCGATCAGGCATGCATGGGATGGAATACCTACTGTGCGAATGGGGCTGCCGCCACGACACCAATCGAAGACGACCAGCTCCGTCGTCCCTTCTCCCGTCTCCAGTTCTAGGCGAACGGACGCGGCGACGAGGTTACCGCAGATTTGTACTCGCTCGATCGAGAGGCGTTGACCGGGCGGGAAGTTCCCCCACCAATCCGTCTGAAAGCTGAGCCGTGGTTGTGCAGCCCGCGAGTGATCTTGGCACGCGTAAATATTACGAATGTGTAATATAATAGTTATAGCGGAGCTCCTGTGATACGAGGGGTCAGTCAGAACGGGAAGAGGCGGAATGCACGAACGACTCGCTGTTGCGGGGGAAAGAAGAGCTGGGAGAGAATCATCAACTCTTGCGAGGCGTCGATGGCGACCTTTCGTATCTCGAAAGGGACATTATGTTGATAATAAGGTAGTCTAGACCTGGGGGCCATCCTGAAGGAGCGCAGTTGATACACGTGCAATATCCACTCGAAACCGTTATTAAGGGGGCTCTGGCTAGCATGAAACAGGTAATTGCCAGAAACGCCCATGATCGTAGGTGGGGTAATGCAAAGCTTGTCTTCGGCACTCGGACTTAAGGTTGGCCATCCTCGTTTATAGCCGAGAAGGGAGAGAAGCCGGTTCCTTGGGGCATAGTCACCCAGAGGACCGTCTCGCATACCGCAGAGGGCGAGTTCATAACGGTATCGTAGAGTTGTCGAGTCTGAGACGATAGAGTCTATGGCTCTCGAAGCCTACGCAATGGGGTCAATCGAACGTCGAGCTCAGCATAGGAGAAGAAGATTGACCACATACCAAACAGAAATGAAATAAAGATAAGGGATCCAGCTCCTCTAAGATAATTAGTATGATGTCGCCCGTGAGCGAAAAGAATGACATGACCAGCACGCCGACACAGAGTGGTAAGGTCGAATGGCCGCTCGCGTTACGAATTTATACGTCGGGCACCCGCCAAGGATGTTGACGCCATCGAACCATAAAGACAAAAGCGTCGGGCCCGCCTCACATCGCCGTCGACAATCTTGGGGACTAAGCGGAGAACTGTCGGGAACACTTCAAACTTCACGAGAACGTTCGTGTACACGACACGGATGTAGAACGCCAAAGTGGGCTCGGATGAAGTGAACCACGTCTTTGGAGCTAGATTACCTCGCGAGTAAAGACAATACTGATATAAAGAGCGGGACCGAGAAGGTCTTTTTGTCGATTCGCCATGTCAACGAGCTTCCTGTGAATAGATCTAAGCCAGAAGTCGTTCGAACGACAATAAGGTTGGCCCATTTTGGAGGTTTCTTCAGTGGCGGCTACGTGCAACTGAACGACAGGAAGACTTTTTAATTTCTTGTCAGGGACTCGTCTACCGCAACTGCAATATCCGACCGAAAGGGAGTTGATCATCCCACATGCTTACTAATGCGGTACACATCACCCCACACACACACATCCCATGTCATACTCGCGTTGCCTTCCGTCAAACTAACGTGAAACGAACTACAGCTCAATGGTGTGCAAAAAGTGTGAATCTGTAAGTAGATCGCATGTGCAAAGGTCCTACAGAACCCACTGATGTGGCCGCGACAGAAACTCTCAAAGGTAGCCGCCCCAGACCCGTTCACCTCCACGTCCACCAGCATCAAGAACGGCTCGAGGAAAATCGGGGAGAACAAGCTCCTTACGCGGCCAGGAGGAGCTAAGAACAGGTTTCAAGTGTGTTTTTGTGTTTATCGTAGTCACTCGGTTATTGATATATTCGTCTATTAAGCCTTATCAAGGGAAATGCAAGGACTGTAAGCAGCCGGTAACGCAGAACAGGGCCAAGTATTGTCATGGTACGTCTGTTTTTTTTTGTTCCCAATAATGTCCCTGACTGTTCGCTTCAGGTTGTGCTTATCGAAAGGGTCTCTGTTCAATATGTGGCAAGGCTATCCTTGATACAACCGGATACGCCATGTCTAGCAAGTAGCTTACCCTGTTCATTCGATACCTTCCCTGGCGTACACGCGCTTTGTGTTGTTCAGGAGCAATGCACTAATCTCCGGTTGCACTAGTAATATGGTCCGTCGAAGTACCGTATACGTATATGATATCGTATCCTATCGTTAGATGAAACATATAGATCCTAGTTGGCTAACACCTTCTTCTTTGTCCTTTGCTCGTAGATCTCAACGTCGATGGTATCCAGTGTAAGGAAGTCCCAAACCTTGACATCCTTTTCTTGTCCGTACCGCCTCAACCGACCAACTGCCTGCGTCTCACAAGCGTCGTAAATCTCCTGGCTTGGCGCGAGAAGTGGCGAAAGGAATATGGCGTGGTTGGCTGAAGTGAGATTCGCACCGCTAGCGCTTTCGTCCATCACGTTCAGGAGCAGCACCCGTTCATCACTGTCGTTCTGGTATTTTTCAAGATTCTTGCTCTTTTGCGACGCAGAGCCACGAATTTCCAGGAATTTGATCTTGTGCACTTTGAGCGCGTTGGCGACTTTGGCCATCAGGTCCGGAAACTGGACAAATATGAGAATGCGCTCTTTCTTGGGAATCGTGTTTCTGTGGTGCAAATCTGTGAGGTCAGAACGGAAGATACAGCAGGTAACACACCTTATCAAGTCAATGACCATTTCCAGTTTCTTGCCGAAATGCTTGCCCTGCCCATCACGAGCTTCATCGTCGACTCCAAGGGTCTCGCCCTTGACAATGTTCAGAACCCTCGCGGCAGCCGAGCAGCTTCCAGAGGCTGCGTAAACACATTCTTCTCGATCTGCGCTCTGTCTGACGCAAGTCATGCAGCCCGTGTGCCCGCAAGACGAAAGGACGGCGACCTCGTTCATCGGAACTTCGTCTCTCCCACATCCAGGACACGAAATGTTTGGAGGCGTATCTCGTTGCTTCTGCAGGTCGCGGACAACTGTGAAATACCGACGGGAACGTACGCGACCCACAAGCTCCTTGGTCAGCTTGCGGAAGTTGTGCGTTTTTTCTCTGAGTCCCCAGATGAGATCCTTGGTCTTGCTCGACAGGTTCTCGTCTTTTCCTTTCTTGTTCTTCCAGTAATTAGCTGGTAAGACGGGGATCTTGGCTTGGTCGAGAAGAGCTACCATCATCTCCGTCGCTTCATGATCCCCAACGCCTTC
This sequence comes from Rossbeevera mucosa, assembly GCA_038090415.1. NCBI lineage: Eukaryota > Fungi > Basidiomycota > Agaricomycetes > Boletales > Boletaceae > Rossbeevera > Rossbeevera mucosa. The sequence goes on along the minus strand of JBBPMR010000528.1, from coordinate 10,530 downwards.
CAGGCGAGTGACACGCGCGTATTCCTGGAACATCGATTCCTCATTGACCTTGCCGATTTCCTTTTCACGCTCGACGCCTTCTTTCAGTTCTTCCAGGAGCTCGTCCTTACACTCATTCAATTGATTCGTACGATCCTTGACGATAATCTCGCAGGCTTTCATAGCATTCTCTTTCGAGTTGTCCTCGGACGTTTCCAAGTCAAAATGCGAGCACCGTTTCAGAAGTGCTTCTTCGGCGGTCCTGGAAGTAATCAATAAGGCATATCCAGGCATTTCATTGTAAAGACGACGTACTTGCTGTCACCAAGTGCGTTGTTCAAGCGCTTTTCTCGGTCACTCTCGGTCTTCTTCGTCCGCTTTATGGTCATGTCCAGCGCACGCAAGTGGTGTTCCAACTCCAGATAGATGGCACGTTCCGCAGCGGGAAGTATCACTTGTTGGACGTTGAACGAGCACGGGATTTCATCAATCTCGGCTATATTCTACTATGATAATTTAGCAATAGATATGCTGGAGTTGGACAAAATATACCACGAACCTGACGAACAAAGGTGTCTAAGAAGACTTGGCCAATGTGGTGACGATGGGCGTGCCATTCTTGAGTATGAACCTCACGGAAGGAGTGGAAAGCCTCCACCTCTAAGAATCGCTGTTAGTTCGCCGAATAGTTATACATACATAGAGCGCACGTGTCTGTTCCCTGATACGCTTCTTGATCGTAGCCGACCGCCCCTCTCCGTCATCGTCGATACCCAAGTGGAGGTTCAGGTGAGCCGCGATCGTCTTGACAGCACCGAAGTCATGGATAGGCGGCGTGCCAGAAAGTACCCAGCGACGGTCCGCCGTGAGCTTCGTGACCATGGAATGCACCTTTCCGCTCAAGTACGTATACTCGTCCACGACGACACGGGCAAAGTGGAACATCTCTAGAGGGGGGGATTTCATCTGCCTCCAGTTCCTCCTGACAGCAACGCTCTCGAGACGCCAAGGGTCAGTGTCTTCTCGGCGTTTCTGTTTCTTCGCCGGTGCGTCCTTGGATCCCGCTGCCTTTCTCTTTTTCCCTGCTGATTTTTCAGAGGTGGGAGAAGAGGGAGGCTCGTCGACGTCCATACTGTCGTCCTCGGACTTGGACGAGCTTTCGCGAGCCTTACCCTTACCCTTGCCTTTGTTGCCCGTTGCTTTCGAGGCAGCTTTGCGTTTCGGTGCCTCCACCTCTTCCTCGTCATCACCGGATGGTTCAATTGCCGACTGTTCATCTGATGACGAAGGTGGGGGTGTTGGCTTGGCGCGCGAAATCCTCGACTTTTTAACGACGGGCACATCCTCCTGTTCGTCATCGCTTGGACTAGATTCATCTTCAGATGGTTTCGCTGGGCCTGCTTCCTCATAATCGCTACCATCATCACCCTCAACGTCGTCATCGGAATCGATAGCGATAGGTCTTTTGTTACTCCCACGCTTGGGCCTTGATACGGGGGCTTCTTCGCCTGAGGTAGCGTCTGTCTCCTCAACCTTCCACTTACTCGGAGCGCTGATAACAACTTCGGGTGTGTGGCCCGATGACGTAGGCTTGGCAGGGAAGTATTCTTTCGAGGGAGGAACCTTGGTCTTTGACTTTAACTCCTGCTCCTTTTCCTCCGCGGCGAGAGCGTAAGCTTTACCCTTGAGTCGCTTCGGCCCCACGAAAATCTGGGATTCCAGCTCATCCTCTGAAATGCGTGTCAGCCATCCAGTTACAACTCTGATAGGACGAGGAGACTTACCCCGTCTGCGCGCGTCCCGTATTGCTTTCATGACGCCGTTGGAACCGTCTTCCTTTAGGCGATCAACCTGTTGTTTCAAGGCTTCCAGACATATCTCGAGCCGAGCGTTGAAATATCGCCCATCTTGAGAGGGGAGCGCACCACCGGCCGCAAAAGTCTCGAGGTTCGCCAGATAAACCGTACTGTGGAACAAATTCGACGCAACAATGACAAGGTCGGCGTTTTGAATCTCTTCGACGGTGAGCGAATTGATGTTGGTTGCGGTGGAGATGACCACCACGTTCTTGAAGCGACCCGGCGCGAACTTTCTGGACTCTGACTGCCATTGACGAGTAAGGTGCGGTGGGACGATGGCCAACGTGGCTCTGACAGGGATCTTTCCAGGAAGGTCTTTCTTGCTCTCGAATTCCTTTTTAACCTTTTGAGCAGAGCAGTCGATGAGACCAAGGGTAATGGCGGTCTTCCCGTACCCAACTTGGTCGGCAAGGACGCCACCCCTGACTTGAACCGGCCTCTGCGCACGACCCTCTGCACGCCAACCGAGAGGTTCGAGAACTGCCTCTGAGATTTCCTCCTCGATAAACGGAGCGGCATCAATGGCTTCCCTCTCGAGCATCCAGGTCAAAGAACGCAGTTGCTCCTTACGAAGGTCGAGCTGGAAGTTAGGCGGTTGGCTATGTTCTGGGTCAGACTTGTTACTCTTGAGCGTAAGCGTTGGGAGTTGAATCTTGACCGCAGGAACAAATTCGGTGTCCAAACGCCATAAGAGCAAGGGGCGCTCAGGTCGATTCTCCGTAGGGAGGCGGGACAGGGCGCGATGCAGCAACGAAGCGATGTTGAGGCCTACTTTGACCATACCGATATTTCCATCCAGACGTAATTGAGTGACGAATGGATTAGGACGAAGTTTCAGATCACGTTCGTATTGCCCAGCTTCTTGAGAATCCTCGATGGCAGAAATCTTCTTTCCATTCTTGCTCCATTTGATGGTGGGTGGGGTTGGGGCACAGCGCTGGCATTGGTGTAGATCTTCTGGCATGTCGACTGTCTGCCATGTATGTAAATCATCGTTGACGTGCCGAATACGCTCAAGGAGCCAGGCCAATGATCGGAACGTCGTGCGTTCATTGAGTTTGTCGACTTCCCTCCATCCCTGGCGCGGCCATTCGAGACCGGCGTCGCCAGGAAGAGGTGCGGTGCAAGATAGCAAAGCAACGGCGTTGGCACAGGCATCCGTATCGACAGCTACTTCAAGCAAACCTTGAGGAACGGCGAAACGTGCACCACTGAGCTGGGAAGACTGTAAAACAGGTGAATTCCAGCAAAAGACAAAGAAGGCTCATGCAAGCTTACCTGCAGCGAGACTTTGTCCGAGGTTACCCATAGCATGGGTACATGGCATGCGACTGACCGATCTCCTTGGATGTCCGACTGTCTCCATGAACCAGCGAATTTGCAGATGATCGGCCGGAACTCGCCATAGTCGTATCTTCGGATGCTTGTCGTGAAAACAAACGGGTCGTCTTTGGGGTCACCGCACCGCGTGGGGTCGAGCATCATGAATAATGGCGGGAGTCCAGCATCCTCGGGTATAGGTTCGCGCTTGTGGAGAGCGGCACAGGCCGTACCGCACTTATCCAAGAGAGTATATGTTCCCGAGATATCACGATCGAGTAAGGAAACCTTGTCCGCCGGCACAGTAATCTTCAGATGGGAATGAACTTGCGCCTCTCTGAACTCCTCGCCCAATAACCCAAGCCGGTTCTCCCAGGAAGGCACGAGGGTTTCGCTTCCAGTCACAGTCACAGTCATCTCGTTGTTGAATGGCAGAGCGAACTGCCAATGACCTTGCAATAGGCCACCCGTACATTTGAACCTGGCAACAGGGAGCTGTAGGAGGCGACGAATTTCCGCGTTGGCGGGTTCGGTCTCCAAAGGAATCGCATACAGTCTCCATTCTGTTTGTTTGGAGTCGAGGTAGAACTCGAAGGAAGCTGACGCAGACTGATAAACCGCAGACCAGACTTCCTGTCTCTTCAGCTCGACAAAACGCAGGTCCAAGCTCGTGGCGCGAATAACCGCAGAACGCCAACTAACCCAACGCTTCTCAGGTATGGTTGCATTGGAAGTGGATCTCAGATTATCAAGGTGCTCTGCGGTAGCATCGGTAATCGACAGGCACATGGGAAGGATGGATTTGAGCTCCCTGACGAAAGTTCCAGGTGGAATCCGTGCAATTGTCTGCACATCGATGGGTCCAAAGTTGTGTTCGGGACGCCCAGCACACTTCTTGCAAGAAGACGAACCACAGTCTTGACAACGGAGAAGCTCCCTGGTCGTGATGTCTTTACGACCCTCGCAGAGACAGAGACGTACGCTTCGGGCCGCGTGCTCGAGCACTTCCTCCACCGAATTCATCTTCGTCTCGGACAACTCCAAAGATTGTTCAGCCAACTTTTCGATGCCAGAAATATGATCTTCCAGCGATAATTGTGGTGTGGAATCAACCTCCATGGCGTCTTCACTTGCTACTTGGGATCCAGCTTCCATTCTCTTCATTTCGTACGTCTCTTTATCATCTCCACCTTTGAGAAGCTCCTTACTGACGACCAATGCGGCGAGTATACAAGATCCCACGACTGTTGAAGACATGGCATTACCAGCAAGATCGGCGAGCTCGTCCTCACTTTCTCGCGTAAGCAGGAGTTTATCCACGGGAAGACCCTGCATAGCTAGTGCTTCCACGCCGACCATGGGACCACCGCGATTGGAAATGTAGGGGATCATCGAAGGAGTAAGGCATGGACATATACCGGTTTTACTCGAGCCAGTAGAGCGATCGACGTTCTGCGAGAGATTCCAGACAAGACTAGTATAATATAGATGTAGCAAGGATCAAGTTATTAGGACAATTCACTCACGTTTTATAAGACGGGTCGACACCAATTTTGGCCGAACGAAGGATACTGATGTCCATCAAATCCCAAACCCGTTCAACTTGCCGCACTCCCCAGTCTTGCCAAGCAAAGTCGGGCATACGACAAGCTTTGCCTAGAAGGAAGTCGTGGATTTCAGACAATTGATCGTAGACCAACGTAAAAGGCTCACCTTCCTCCCAGTTAGTGAGTGGACGTTTCGGACCCAGAGCCTCCTCAAGCCTGGCACGAGAATGTCTAGATTCACACCTTGTCCAGTCAATTCGTCCGGAACGCGAGTCTGAGACACCCCCGCTCTCTTGAACGAGCTTCTCCCTAGCTTGATGAATACGTCCGTCATCTGACGGGAGAAGGAAGGCATCCAAAGTCGACGAAGCAGGACGCTTCAGTTTGTTCATTACCCAATTCTTCCATTCAGCAGGCATCTTCGACGACCGCTTGTCAACAGCAAACAAGTAAACACGCGTGCGGGTATGCGGGATATAGAATTGTTTCGTGTCCAGTCGACAGAATTCGGCACTGTAGTTGTGACGGACAAAATAGTCCCTAACCTTGGCCCAAGGAGCAGAGCAAACGTTCTCCAGAATGACCACGGGTGGCCGATGGTTGGTAACCCAAGACATCATGCCATGGAACGTCCGACCTGACTCGCCACCTTGATCGATATCCTTCTTCTCGTTATTGAGATTGGAATAGTCGACGCAGGACGTGCCCGCGACGAGCAAGTCTACATCACCCGGAACAGGGACCAACGCGCCATACGCAGTCGTGCTGTTGGGTAGATGTCAGAATCGCGCACGGATGCTGAAAGAACACGTACGCTTCGGCGTCTCCAAGCTCGCACACGTCGCGAAACAATATGGGCGGCTTGAAGTTACGCTCGATGTAAGCCTGCTTAAATGGCTCTATCTCACACGAGAATACGTGTTCGAATTCCAAGGGGATGCCATATTGCTCCTGGATGGACTGGCAAATCAATTCCAGGGCGAGAAGAGGCGATTCTGTACCAGAACACATGGTGGCGACACGAAGCTTTCGACCTCTGACGTGTTCTGCGACGTCCTTGATCTGAGGTATACGAGACACAATGTCGGAAAACATAGTAGGTATGTGATGAAGCGGGGGATAATTGGAGGACTCTATCTTTCCGTCTGTTTTGGAGTACACGGCTGGGCTGTCATCTTCGTCAGAGACCTCTGGCTCTTCGACGTCCTCAGCGCTTGATTCATCATCGGTATTCTCATTCGATCTGGCCTGTTTCTTTGGTACAGGCTTTGAAGGCTTCTTGTCGCCTTCACCAAAAAAAGAAGTGATAGTCTTTTGCTTTGCGGTCGTTGACTTTGACATGATCGAGGGGAAATATGAACACGTCAAGACGCGCCTCCGCCACTTTTATTCGAGTCACGTTCGCGCTTCGTCACGCCATTTCTAACAAGTCATGCCACTTTTTACGATTAGCAAGCGGACTACGGGTAGGATCTAGAACAATCATAATGTGCTCATTCCCAGTACCGTGGAATTTTGCTCTCGTGCTCCCCGCCAACCTCCAAAAAGTCTGACGGACGTTCGCGCTTCATATTTCGACGCCTATTGTTGAGCGGTAATCGTTGATATGCCGAATCTTGACTAGCAGGTTGTTGGTTCGCAAACGAGCCAGGCCACTGCGTGTCTGCTTGCTGGTATCCAGACATACCATAGCCGACCACGCTGGCAACATTTTGCAACTGTTGCTGTTGCTGTTGCTGCTGCTGTTGCTGAAGGGTATTTGCGACTGCAAGAGTGGCTGCAAGGGCCTGCGCTTGTTGGAGCTGCATTTGAAGTTGGTGATACTTCATCTCCGATGAGTGTCGTACGTGGCCGGGTAGTGAGGTGTTTTGGATCAATATGGATAGCTGGCTTATTTGAGCCTGGAGCTGAGGAATGCTGTCGACTATCATCTGGGACATGTCCATGCCAGGCTGTTGGTCTGAATAAAGGTCATCAGAAGTAGAACCGTCCCCTTGAAGTATCTGCAGGAGATCTGCGTTAGCATCGAAATTTATTTTGACTAGCAGCACCAATACTATGCACCTGGTCTCCGACTACTGCGCTGGCGTTGGTCAGGCCTTCCTCATCGATCTCCTTTCTGCTCTGCTCAATCACTTTGTCGATGTGATCTGCGATTTTGGTTCGCATAGGTTTATCCATGACCAGCTTGTCGAGGGACGGGATCTTCTTGCTACATTTGGGACAAACAAAGTCTCGCTCAAGAAGATGTGTCTGGATGCATTCCTCGCAATACGAGGTTTCACAACAAGGCGTTTTCACGGCATCACGGAAAAGTCTGTTGTCTATTGGACATGCGAGCGTAGGGTCTGTCGGAGGCCGTTCTCGAACGTCTGCTACAGAGAGGCCTTTGGCCCGAGATACCTGTTTTTGCCACGACACTCTGCTAGGGTTCAGTGACTGTTCCCCAATGATGAAATACGCAACTTACGAATCAGGCTGAGCAACGACATACCCCCCCTCAGGCGTAACCATTACGCCCTGGGCAAGCTCGCCCTTATTAGGATTCTCTACGGCCTTGAGGAAGCTACGTGGGATACCCGTAGTACGCTTGATACGAGGTTTGTTGTCAAACTCGCGATCACTATTGGTTGGACAGTCTTGAATCCAGTGCCCTAGAAAAAATTATAAGTCGACGACGACACGCTGAACACACACAACTCACCTTTCTGACCACAGCGGTAGCATACATAAGAGGGAGGTAAAGGACGATCGGGAGTATGGGACTGGTGTGGACTAAAAGGCTTGCCGCCACGCCCAAAAGACGTTCCTCGGTTATTGTTATATATTCGAACAGCACTGTTTCGACCACGGGGCAAAACAAAAATCATGTTAAGAGATCTACTATACAAGGCAGAAGAACCGCGTAAACGAGACACAGACTGGGACATCTTTTCTTGGGTTTCTTCCCAGTTAGCTGTCTGGGCCTGAAACATGGCTGCCATTGCGGCAGCTTCGTCATCTTTGGTGACCGAGTTCTTTGGAATAGAAATTGCAGTACTCGACTGCGGAGAAGGTAAGACTCGCCGATTGGCGAGCGGAGCGTTCATTTGAGCGCGAGTACGTACAGGTGCTGGGGCTCTGGGAAGTGCCGCGTCTTCTTTCACATCAAACCGTTTGGACATGGCACCTTTATGCCACGTAGTACTGCTGCCTGGTCTCTGAACTGGCTCAGACATGGGCATGGAAGTGCTTCCACTGGTGCCAGCAATATACATTGCTGCTTTTCCCTTTCCGGGTCGCTGGGAGGGCATACGTTTTACGACAACGGATGTCGATCTAGGAATGACTTGAGAGTCATCCTTATATTCTGCAACGTAAAAACTGTCAGAACTGTGAACGGAAAAGGGACGAGATGGTATCTACCTTGATTTGTGGAGGCGTCGTAAACATAAAGATCAAAGTCGTTAGCCTTACCGAGGTTATTAGCAAGGATGATTTCTCTTTTCAGGTCAAACACAGAGATAGCAGTGCCGTCAAAAGTCACCCGAGACTCGTCCCTCTGAGATTTAAATTTGTAGAACACAGAAGAGGCCATGGATGATACAAGAAAGCGACGTAACGGTGGTGAAAGCAATGTTATAGTATGAATCCCACTCAAGGGATGGTTGTCAGTGGGAACGCAGGTGACGGGTCAATTGCTTGGTAAGCAGACTAGTTGAATTGTATTAGCTGACTAAGCATGTCCCAATTTAAAAACTGTTGAATCGCGCAATTTGACTTTTACACAGAGACGCGACCAAAGATGTCGAAGTCCTACGGGAGCACCAACAACGAGCTCAGGCAGCGGAGTGCCGACGCACAGCGCTCATCTGCGCCCTCTGGCACCACCACGGATGAAGGCCGCAAAGCTGATCAGCTCTTGGACCAGCACATCTCGTACGCGTTTCATGGCCAAAACCCAATTTCTTCTCAACCGTTCCTCTTCTAGATACGAGTTTGGTGGTCCATGGGGTGTCACGGCCATGATGATTGGCTTCCCAATCCTCATGTACTATCTCTGGATATGCCTCTGGTTCTACGACGGCAAACTTGTCACGCCCACCTCCGTGGATGATATTCTCCCCTTCTTTGAGCGCATGTGGGCGCATGTTCGCGACGTAAGTGCTTGAGCGTTTTTTTTTTTTTTGCTTTGCTGAACACGTATCCAGGACGCTAGCCCAAATGCTTATGCTTGGAAAGTGTATACTGGTCTCATCGTCTTTCAACTCTTCCTCGCCTGGGTTGTGCCGGGCTACAAACAAGAGGGACTCCCAGTTCCTTCGCTTGGTTACAAGACCCTCATGTACAACTGCAACGCTCTTTGGTCCATCTACATCACGATGATTACTGCCGCCGTTCTTCATTACTACAACATTTTCCGCCTCACCGAAATCATTGATAACTATGGACACATCATGTCGGTTGCGATCATCTATGGTTTCGTCGTCTCCTTTGGGGTGTATTTCCTCACCGTTGCAACTGGTAACGAAATTCGCATGTCTGGCAATTTCATCTATGACGTTTTCATGGGTGCATGCTTGAACCCTCGTATTGGCCCCGTCGATATTAAGATGTGGGCGGAGGTTCGTATCCCCTGGGTCATTGTCTTCTTTTTGGCAGTCTCCGGCGGTTGTCATCAGTATGAACAATATGGATATGTTACACCCGTACGTTGCTCGTATGTTTGTTGATGTTCCTGTTTGACGTATCTTGATTAGAATATGGCTTTCATGATTCTGGCTACCTGGCTCTATCTGAATGCCTGGTATGTATCATTACTCTTCTTACTGGCATCTGGTAACAAACATTACGTGCACAGTGGAAAAGGAGAGGAGTGCATTCCCCAGACTTGGGATATGTACCACGAAAAGTGGGGTTTCATGGTTATTTTCTGGAACTTCGCCGGTGTTCCATTTGTAAGCCCTTTCCTTTATACACATGTTCAAGTACTTACTTCTCATAGACATACGTGTACTCTGTGGTCTACATGGCTTCACATGACCCCTCCAAATACCGATTCCCCACTCCGGTGTATGTTTTGCTGTTCGGTACGCTTCTTACTGCATACTACATGTGAGTTTTCCGTCCGTACGGGCGTATGCCATGCTATAATTATGTGACTATAGCTGGGACACTTCTATGTCGCAAAAGAGCCGCTTCAAAATGCAAACTCAAGGTATTACCACGTTCCGTAACACCTTCCCTCAGTTGCCCTGGGGTACATTGAAGAACCCAGAGTATATTCAAACTGCGCATGGGTAAGGTTCCGGTCATTTTCACCTTGCATGGTATCTAAAGCAGCCCGCAGCAACCGGCTTCTGATTAGTGGTTGGTGGAGGTTCTCTCGCAAACCAGTGCGTCACTTCAACGCATTAATCTGAATAGGTGTGACTGATATTATTATTCCAGAACTACGTCGCCGACTGGGTCATGGCCTTCAGCTGGGGACTGGTTATCGGTAGTGCAACGATCATCCCCTACTTCTATTCCGTCTTCTTTATCACGGTACTCATTCATCGCTGTGGCCGCGACTTTGAACGCTGCTCCATCAAGTATGGAAAAGACTGGGAACGCTACTGTTCCATTGTCAAGTACAAGTTCATACCAGGCGTTTACTAGAACTCGATATTATATCTATATCTAATACCACGTTGTCTAATCTAAAGAATGAACGGGCAATAGGGGGTGGGAGTTTTTGGGCCGACGCTTATTTCGTCTATTTCGTTTATTTCGCCAATCTAGATAATTTTCGCGTATTTCGTGTATTTCGCGTATTTCGTCTATTTCGCATATTTCGCGTATTT